>JARYHS010011408.1:54173566-54339831 GCA_031002005.1 Vandiemenella viatica
CGTATTTTTCCTGACCGCTTCGTTAATGGTCTTTGTTCATGTTCGCTGTACGTGAGTATTAGTTTGTTTAAAGTGGACACGAGCCCAATTGTTACCGAATCGAGTATTCTGGCAATTCATTTCTGTAGAGTTCTTCGACTGTTTAATAACCTGGAATCTGTATTGAGTTCTCCTGGTCTCGTTACAGATTCTATGACGAAAGATTATTTATGAATGGCTCCTCAATAAAATGAAACACGTAGCTTTCGAAGGAAACCGAAATTCTTCAAATTTTGCAGAGTGAACATTAAGGATCAAATACAAGTCATGTTTGTATTTCAGCAAGTTTGAGTCTACGACCTCTGAAACAATTACACAATAACACGATCTTTCCTGTCCGTGTTTAATAACTACGCCTATTAATACTCCTGAGTTCTTCAATCTCAAGAGATTTTATTCACCCTAAGAATGGTCATATCAAGTCAACCTGTCATAATATTTGACGCTAAAAACTGGAACTATTCTAGACCTGTGATTATACGCACAAAGCGGTCAGCACTAGTACATCAATAATTGCATTCAGAACTTATGGATGATTTATTCTTGGACCTTGGGGCTCAATGTACGGCGATAAATTTAATGTGAAAAATAACACGATGGAAATAAAAATGAGAAATTTTTATTCGGGATAGGGGCATAATAAGTGCTCACTATGCAACTGTTAGGAAAGGGAAAACAGTTAGGGATTTTTTAAAGTGGAAAAACGCGTGATAATCGTCTATCACTATTCAACATAACATGTGATTTAAAGAAGACTTTCTAGACATTTAGGATTTAAGAAGCCTTAAGCTATTTTTTTAGTAACAGAAGTTACTTTTCTTATACTTTTTTTAAGAAAAATCTTTATCTTGAAGTAATTGTTTCATTTAATTGCTTTCAGATCCTTCGGACCTTTTGAAGGTTTTGGAGAAAGGTCGTAAGAGACAATAGAGTGAAGACAAATTACGTGTACTTTTTCTCGGATTGCGCTCTCTAGGTAAGTCGTGAGTGAAACCACTTCATGGAATGAGTAATTGGTGAAGGCATTTGAACAGTGTTTTAGTTTCGCGTGGTTCCAAGTGGATTTAAACGGCATTCGAAAATGACAGGCTTATGGTGATTGTAGGAATTTTGTTCTGGAATGTTTCTGAAGATAGATGAATAACGATTAATTATTATCTGTTATATTGAAATTTTTCGTGATGTTAGTAACTTTCTTGATTAGATTCTCGGAGTATTTCGTTAGAGTTATTAAATACCCCATTTGAGATGTTATTTGCGGAAATTTTAGTTGTTATGAAAAAGATCTAAGTAAAGTGTAATTTCAATAACGAATATATAATTTATTTAATTGATATGTTCCGTGAATACTTACGTATCTTGTAAACATTCTCTGATTTTAATAAACTTCCCTGTTTGTTATCATCTGTAGAAATAAAAATAAAATAAAAACTCCGTTATTTTATTTTGTCACTTGGTTTTAGTAATGGAGAAAGGAAGAGAGTGGAAGTGACCATGTACACTTTTTTTTTTTTTTTTTTTTATCGGCCTCCTCCACCCCTTACAGCCGTCCTTTCGCTCTCCATTACTGCCTTCTTCGGCTTGGCTTCTCCGCCATTTATATTTATAACTTAAATATTTTCCTGTTTCCCAGGCTTTGGGTTTGCCGTTACCGTCTTTTTTTTTTTTAATCTTCTCCTGATGTGTTGTTAAGTGATCAAAGAAGAAGACAATGGACTTTGGCATTTCCTCGCACGCCATTGTCTGAAAAAAAAAAAAAAAAAATTAAAATTTTCACGTATCCAACGTTCTTATTTAGCCGTCACATTATTGGTTAATTTTTTATTTATTTATTTTTTAATTTTTTTTATTTTTTATTTTATTTTTTATTATTATTATTTTTTTTTTTTTTTTTTTTTGCCAGAAGTCTCAAGTTCTGAAATTTTTTACTTTTTAATTTGATGGTCTTTTTATTTTTGCTATTTCGTCCAGATAGCTTCCAAATTTTGTTTTGTATTTCGTCGTTTTCTTTAAACTCCAAACTTTAATTTTCAAGGTTGATAAATACTCTTCTAAGTTCTGGGATGTCTTCTGCAGTATATCCTGCATTGCGTGTCCTAAAATCCATATTAGACTGTTATGTTTCTCTATAGGTATAATCTTGAAATCCGGCTTTGTTAGGATATTGGTGAGTATTTTCCTGGGCGGTTTTTGCATCATGCGTGCCACTAAATGTTTTGTCCACGTCCAGATTGTTTGCGCTCTTCCGCAAGAGATTCGGTGTACTAGCGTATCTGTGTTGCCGCAAGTGTCACATCTATCTGTTGGCTTGAGGTGAATACGATGTAGCTTCTCATTGGTGGCCAGGGTCTCGTTGGCTACTTTGTACCAAAGAGCTTGAGTCTCGGACGGAATTGTTTTGTTGAAAATGTTTGCCCACACGTTTTTCCAGTTGATTTCCGGGTATTTAGTTTCTATTATATTTCCCCGTTTATGGGCCATCATACATGCGTAAATCTCTTTTGTTGTCTTGGGAAAGTTGTTCTTTCTTGTCTCCATGATATAGCTGCTTTCGATGAAGTACAGCCTGAAATGGTAAAGGGAATTATTGATATGGGCAATCCCTACCGGTGCCGTTGTACTCACCGGTTTGTAATGTTCCAATAATTGTGCCGTTATGGTTTCCTTGTTTTCAGATACTTTCCTCATTGCCTGTATGAAGATCGCATTTGCTTTGGTTCTTGCATCCATTAAACCTAAACCTCCTCTTGCTTTTGGCAGGGTTAGCGTCTGGAAGTTGACTTTGAATATGTCACCTTGGCTCAAGAACCAGGCTACTGCCCTCTGAACGCTTTGTATTATCCCTTTCGGTGCAGGGAGCACTTGGGCAACATAGTTTAATTTGCCAAGGACCGCCAGATTTATTAAATTTGCTTTCTGTATTTTGTTGATCCGTCTGGTTTTGTGCAGTTGCAGAATGGCCCTTGTGCTGTTTAACACTTCTCGCCAATTGATTACACTCATTTTGAGTGGATTGGTTTCTAGCCACACACCTAAGGCCTTGTGTTTGCTCATTTGTTTGAATCCATAAGTATTTACAAGATTTTGAGGTCCTGATCCAATGTAAAGTATGCCTGATTTGTCCATGTTGACTGTGGCGCCACTTTCAGGGCCATAAATCTTTATCTGGTTATTAATTGTTACTAGGTCGTCATTGTCGGTTACGTAGAACCCAATATCGTCTGCATAAGCTCTTGTAGTGTATCTTCTACCTTGGAACGTTATACCCTTTGTCAAGGAGTGGATGCTCCGTAGTAAGGGTTCCGTGTATATGGCGAACAAGACCATTGAGAGGGGGCAGCCTTGTCTCAGCCCTCGGCCCATACGAAAGTTTTTTGAGATGAATCCGTTTACTAATACACTTGTGGTAGCACCGTTGGTTAGTTTCTTGATTACTGATACGAAGCTTGTTCCCATGCCCATTCTCCTCATGGTATTGTATAAGAACTGGTGTTCGACACGATCGTATGCTTTGTCGAAATCTAGGAAGAGAATTCCCGCTTTTAGCTTCAGGTTGTCTGCCAAGGAGATGATATCTCTATGTTCCAAGATTGCATGTTGGATCCCGCGATTAGGGATCGGACCCGCTTGGTACGGGCCAAGAATTTTGGTGAGTAATGGTGTTATTCTTCGTTTCAGGATACGAGTCAAAATCTTGAAGTCGGAGTTCAGTAGCGTTATGGGTCTTAACTTTCTGATATTCTTCGTGTGTGGTGTTTTTGGGATGAGAATTATTATGCCTTCCGTGAAGGCTTCAGGCAATCGTTCAATCTGCCATATTTCATTGAATATATCGACCATCTTGTGGGATATGATGTTCCAGAAAGCTCTATAAAATTCCAGGGGAAGACCGTCTTTACCGGGAGATTTTCTAGTTTTCCCAGCCATGAGGGACAACTCTGCTTCTTCTAGTGTGATGTCTCTGGTAATCTCTCTTCGCTCGTTGTCGTCCATGTATTCATTTATGTGGTTTAGGGTGGAGTCCCTGTTATCTCCGGTTGTGGTGGAGGCTCTGTAAAAGGATGAAAAATGGTTCCAGATCATTGCGGGAATTTCCTTTTGGTTGGTTGTTCTGACTCCATCTTCCGCAGTGATGTTTGATAAGTACTGGGAGTTTCTTCTTTTGTCGCCCTAATCAGATGGTATAGCGATGCCTTCTCTTTCTCTACTAAGTCCACGCTATCGGTGTTGACTAAAAGGGATTCCATTCTTGATGCTTGGTATTTGTTAATTTTGGCTTTGTACTTTTTAATCAGTACGTGGTCGTGGATGGTGTGCACGTCTTTTTTGTACAGGTCCTTCAGACATCTGTAGTAAAATTCCATGATATTGTTTGTCCAGTGATGTTTTACGTGTGAGTAGGCGATAATAGCTTTTCTTATTCTTGGTTTCGCATGGGTTATCCACCAGCTTAAATTTGAGCTATACTTGTGGCAGTTTCTGACACTTGAAAACCAGGTGGTGATGACGCTTTCCTTACATTCAGCATCGCGAAGAAGCGAAACGTTCATCTTCCAATATCCTTTACCTCTCTGAATATTAATTGGGTCGCACTTAATTCTGCATATGTACGCACAGTGATCGGAGAAGCTTAAGGGTACTATTTCATCGCTACTAACTGCTGGGTCTAGAGTGTTAGATACGTAAATTCTATCAAGTCTGCTTTTTGATGTCGGGGTCATGTGTGTGTGACTAGTTTGGTTTTCCGTGCAATGCCCGAAACGTGTCCTTGAGGCCTAATCCTTCGACCATTTTTGCTAATTCTTGACAGATATTATGGGTTTGGTCTTTGGTCGCTTCGGTCAATTACGCAGTTAAAGTCACCGCCAATTACAAGTCTGGTCGGTTTTCTTGCGTAATAAGTAAGGTATATCACTTTTGAAGAATTCCGCTCTCTCCTGTTTTTCATTAGTGCCTGAGGGTGCATATAAGTTGACGATGCATATGTCCTTGATGTATACTGCTATACCCCTTCCGGACGTTAAAATTTCCGGCTTGTGTAGGACAGTCCTTCCTTGATTATTATTGCAGTTCCGGTTTTGCAGTGGGAGTCTAAATTGGTTATGGTTTCGTAACCGAAGAGTTCAAACTCCCTGATTATCACTTCTTGCATGAGTGCGACGTCTATTTGATTTTGGATAAGAAATTGTTGCAAGGCATAAAACTTTGTTTTAGCTGTTATGCGATTGATGTTAATCGTTGTTAGTGTCAAGACTTGATTCATTGTGATGGTGCTTGGGCTTGGTTGTCCGCCAATCCATTAGTGTCCGACAGCAGCTGTTCCATACGTCAAGTCTGTTCTATACCGTTAAGTTTCCTGTTTACGGTCTCCAGGTGTTTGTTTCCTTGTGAGTTCGTCGCTGCGATTTATGTTCAGGAAGTCTGCCTGACATCCTCTATGTCTTCGTTATGAACGTTGTCTGCCCAGCTAAAGGGCATACCTGCTGTCTCCGTACCTGTTTCTCGGTGTCTGACTGAGTTTGGATTTAACTCTGCATTAAATGTTGGCAGGCTCTTCCCGATTTGTTGCTTTTTGAGCTTTTTACCAGTGCCTTTAGCATCGTCTGTATTTTCTCTTTCAGTAGATGTTTCCCTAGTTTGTTTACTTTTTGTCTCTGGTTGTTTTCTTGCACGACGTTTCTTACTGGGTTTGGGCTTCGCTGGTTTCGTCCACTCGGTTTCTTCTGTTGTCGACGGGACTTCAGTTGTCAAATTCGTTTCGTCCTTCTCGTCGGCCGACTCCATGTTGTCGTCGGTTTCTGCCGTATTTTTCAACAATTCAACATTTCTCTTCTGTTTTGTCTCTTCCATGTTTGTTATTGTCTTTTCTATCAAGTCTCCTTCTTGTTTTCTTGGTAAGTTTTTTGCTTTTGTGTTCATGGTTTTGGATACCTCGTCGCACCTTGTTTCTTCAGTGTTCCTTATGTCGTCATTTTGTTGTTCCCTCGTTTCTCTTCTTGTTTTCGTCTCCGTGTTCCCACTGTCCGTTATCGTCAGTGGTGGAAACTGCTGCTGATCTTCCAGTGTCATTTCTTCATCTTGTTCATCTTGTTTCGGTGTTCCTGTTCGTCTGAGGTAGGTTAGCGGTAGTACTGTAGGTTGTATGCGGGGGCAGTTTGCTCTGATATGTTGTATTGAATTGCATAGAGCGCAAGTTCGGGGCTGGCCGTCGTATACAACCAGTGCTCTGAAACCGCATACATTGATGTACAATGGTATGTGCTTCGTTATCTCCATTTTTACTAGCCGCACTCCATTTGCTTTCTTAAACCTGATATTGCCTCCCCATTTGTCTTCTACGATCTCTGCCACGTTGCCGAACGGTTTTATTGCTTGTAGAATGGCTTCATTAGATATTTCAAAGGGCAGATTTATCTGTCTTTTTCCCATTCCTGCGTTCGTTACTTGAACATTGCTTACGTTTCCATCGGCATGATGGAATTTTAGGTTCCCGGTATTTGATTCAATTACACTAACACAATGTTCCTCGCTTATCATTTTAACAAAAACGCAGTTTTGGAACGAGTCTAGTTGTATTCCCAGTATTTCTTCGTCAATTAGCTTTGCTTTATCAAACAACCACTCATGTATTTCATATGCCGATGGTCTTACGTATGCTCTATCAAATGTGAATTTCACTGTGTTTTTTCTTGTTATGGCGGTGGAAGCCATCTCTTACCTTTTACTGCAGAATTCGCCTAAATGCGGCTGCGTTGATGGGTTTTCAATAGCTCACACACAAACTTCACACTAACACTGTTATAATAGCTGCGGCGTTAACGGAAGTTGCTGACAGCACGTCCGCGTCTGACCACCGCTGAACGCGGAATGGAGTACTGGAGTGAAGTCGGGTAGAGACAAGTGAGTTGGGGAGGTCTCCATATTGTCTACCCTTAGAAACGAGGAATAGGCACAAACACCTCAATGGAATTATACGACAACCGTGGCACCGCGATTTGATGATGGAGTATTATGTAACTCGAAGAGACAAATCAAAAATGAAGAATACATTTTCTTGATATCCTGCTTAGTTCTCGAGACATACTGTCTCAAATGTGAGGTGTTTCGGGTTGAAAGTCAGAAGAAAAATTTACCCAAAGTCAAATATGATGATTATTATGTAACACGACAAATCGAAAGTAAAGAATAAAAATTTTAGATATCTCACTTAGTTTTGGCGATATGCTGTCTCCAAAAGTCAGAAGCTTAAATGAGAGTATTTTACATCGCGATACGCGATACGCGTTGTGTCACTAACATGATGTTCGTGAAATTACTAATAATAAATAAATTGTTTGCCCTTCTGGTACATGCTGCATTTCTACCTACCCACATTTCCATTAATATTGCCGCCACAAATCAAATTATGTAGACATACCTAAACACATTAAATGCATCTCGAACTACATTTCGGGTAACAACAACGTTTGCTTCATCACGTTTCGTAGTTCACAAAACACAAATTATCACAATTAATTTCGTCGTACACTCTCAGTGTAAACTGAAACTCGACTAAAGCATGCAGAACACCAGATTCACTACGTCCCGATGTAAACGTGATCCGCTTATATTAGACTTTCAACACTTGTTTACAATAAGGCTAGCGTTTTATATGCAAAGTAGTAACATATGCTAATTGTCTACACTACACCAACAAATATTTGAGAATGATATCATCCTATTCAGACCAATGAATAAATTTATAGCGTTAAATCCTACTCTTACAGTTACCTATCAAAAACTTTAAGAACAATAATTACGATGTGACCTAACTTATGAAACGTTATTCCAATTTGTTTCCTATATGATATATTTGTGCAACCGTATGGAACAAAAGCTAGCATCATAAAAAACTTTGAAGTATTAGAAAATATAATATTCACAGCAGCATACACAGAGCAAACAGCGCAATGTTTTGAGATTTCTATTATGGCCACCGCGCATGCGCAGTAGGAGCCGTGTGTTTACAAGAGGCTTCACAGATTTAGCGGTATTTAGCCTCCACTCTGTTCCTTCCTACATGGTTTTAGTAACTGCAACAGAGAATACAGCGTAAACATTTAATTTAAACGAACGTCACAATATATTTTTATATCTCTGCCTGGCATTATAACCTTTATCTGTCTTACACAATAGACAATTACCTTTACCTGGCATTGCAATTACGCTTTATTTGAACAATTTAAGTACTAATAATATCAAATTCAATTATTTATTTGAAACTTAATTTCCTTTTCAGAGTATAAACGTAAATAAAGCCAATACAGTTATTCATTTGAATTTTGCTGATTAGCCAAGCAGTGCTGTGGTAGCAGAGTAACTAACACTTTGGGCATTATATATAGACTGGCCGAAAATGGCCGTTGTATCGAGGTGAGGTCTCCAGGCTCAACTCGTTTTATTGAAGAGGATAAGATTATTTCAGAAGACCTAATTTCACAATCACAATTCACAGTCCGTTCAGACCCACAAGCGATCGTAAAGAAATGGTGTCTGACGCCAACGATTATAGAGGAGGGAGTACTCGTGCGTAATATATCGCCTGCCAAGACAGATCATGACGAATTACTGAAGATTGATACACGTTGCAAACAGTTGACTCCCGAGATAACCACCTTATGTGGAACCGTGTTGGTAGAAGCAGTCTCTGCTCTGAGCTGAAGCAGAGGAACTGTTTGGGCCGGTTGTAGTGTGGTGAAGCGTCCTTTGTTGGAGTCGGCCGGCCGGGTGTTGGCGGCTGGCTTGAGGAGCGCTGGCGGACGCTTGTGAAGAGTGCCACTTCGGCTTAGCTGTAACCCCCTCCCACTTCTGCCTTGCTTCCTTCCTTCCTTCCTCAC
Source organism: Vandiemenella viatica (assembly GCA_031002005.1). NCBI lineage: Eukaryota > Metazoa > Arthropoda > Insecta > Orthoptera > Morabidae > Vandiemenella > Vandiemenella viatica. Next base: position 54,182,482 of record JARYHS010011408.1, read on the forward strand.
CGCCCACCACTCCACCCACGCCTACCTCTCCTCTGAACTCTCAAAGCTAAATAAGACGCAACAGCGTCGCCCTCTTAACGACCTCCAATTGAGTTTCTTCAGGCCGGCAGGGGGGCCACCGTACCGTCTTTTAAGGTTAATTAAGCTCCGAGTGCTAACACTAAAGTCTCCAGGCAGGCAGCCTCCTAGCGTCAATTAGGAGTCAGCCACCCTGCCATAACGCGACTCCTCGCACCAAAACGGGAATCCTTAGAGAACCTCCTCGTGGTTCAAACTATTACTTGCAACACAGAGACAATTCCGAATGCTGCAGCAGAAAATCAGCGGGACGGAATTTACAAAGGCCTCCACCATACATAAATTTAATCAATAACAATTATTCAATAATCCTAGCCAAACTTTAACATTGAGCGTGTAATCACCTAACAGCCATCAATTAAGAAGACTCTTCGTATTCTGTCAAAACGAGTCTTCGGCTTGTATCAACTCTCCTGCAGCAATTTAATTTGACTCATTTTGTTATCTTTTCTAGTTTCTTTTGAATATTTTTTTAAACATCCAATTTTTTAAAAAAAAATTGATATTTTATTAAATTTCATATTAATTACTGGACTTATTACAATAAGCCTCTGTTAAAATATAATTTGGACTAAAAAGAATAACATACAAAAAATTTATCTCCCTACCTTGAGTACTTTTTTGAGAAAAAGTTCCATAAATTAAAAAAAAAAAAATACTAATTTAGAGAAAATGGCTTCCAAAGTTTGTCAATACATTCCAGTACTATAGGATGTCACTTAACAAAATACAGTAATAACTCCACATATAGGACTAGTAAAACGCTAAATCAAAGTTTCCTTAGGAGAAGAAGGTTCAAAATAATTGTTGGTATCCATTTTTTTTATCGCCTTTGGCTCCCCTTAAGGGAACTCATGAATCTTGTTGAAGGAGAAATAAAATTATTTGAAGAAAATTGCATAAATTTGTGAAGCAAGAAAAAGTTGAAAAACTTTTCTTGAAACACCACATTAAAAACATTGTGAAACAGAGTGTCGTTATTTTAATGACAACAGATACTTCCGTTCATTCTTATAAGTAGATGCAAATGTTTGAAATTTACTGCTGCATAAAATCAAAAACAACTAGCTTGAAGTGACAAAAATATCAGCGTATATTGGTCTTCCCATCCATGAGAATATTCTTCACAATTTTGGAGTGTGAAATCTCGCTGCCCACCATGATTGTGAGGGGGTTTAATGTTACAGCAGAGTCATGTCAGATATGGAACAATGAAGCTCCCAGGGAGTTGCAGTCACTACTTAGCGCCCACCATCCACCAGCAGTCTATTGGCCAGACACGAAAAACATGGATTGCCCTTAACATGATACGAACCAACGATGGTCGGTGTAGCTCACTGAGGTATGGGGGGGAGGGGGGGGGCATGAAAACTTCACACCTCTGTAACTGTGGTCCACCACAACCGACTATCCACCATATTGTCACTGAGTATAGTAAAAGTTGGAAGACTTTGCTAAACCATCTAGAGCTATTACAGAGTGGTTGGACAATCTGCACTTAAAATTTCAAACTTTTCTTTCAGGTGTCTTGTTGATTTTTTTAGGATTGCACATTGCTATCTTTCTCTTGTATTGTATATATTGTGTATTTTGCCATAAGCTAAATGTAAAATATGAGAAAAATAATGGTTTTTAAGAATTCCCAGGAAGTAAATAAGAAGATTATTGAATAGCCGTTGTTCGTATCTGATATCATATCAATCCAGCTTGTCACTCTTCGTTATTCGGCGAGTTCCCACTCTGTTCGTAGAATTGGAGGCGCCGACATTTGCTGGTATGATCGCGTGGGCGACCCAATTCGTTTTCCCGAGCAGCGCGTGGCTCATTCCGCACCCGGCCAATTACCCAACCCGAAAATGCCCTCGCAGTGGCAGACGAACCCAGAGGAACGCTGTCGCTCGCAGGCAGATGAATCGGCGCTGGCGTCAAGGGATATTGGTTCTCAAGTGGGGGCCGCGGAGCTAGCAGCTCAGGCGAATTGATTTCCCTCTCTCTGCTCAGACGATAAATCGACTTAAGGATCAGTGCCACGAGATCTCTTTTGAGGAGTGGCCGCGCTGCGGCCTCGTTGCTATCTTCGCCGCCCGACGATCCTTTGTGGTTCCGAGAAAGTCCGATTGTTGGGGACAGCGGGAAGCGGGAAATGGTTTCCGATTACTCCAGTGAATGGGGTCACGAGTCTTCTCGCTTTAAAAACGACAGAATGCGTTATCTTTGTTGGACGCCACATTTTACATATGGTTCCAAGAAGCGCATACCACAGGAATATAACACTAGGTTTTTGTTTTTCTCTCCACCTTCCTCCGTGCAATTCCAGCAATTTGTTTGCATCAATACGCCGCCATATGGGAAGCAGGTCATTGTGATCAGCACCGGCTCCCCAGAGGGAAACAAGCATACCGAAAATTCTGGTCACTGCTCCCTAAGGAAGCGACCACAAACTCCGTGGCTCGCTCTAGGGGGAGAAAGGGGATACGTGAGGGAGGATTATGACTGAACCAAGTCACGTAGCTTTACATTCATATTATTATTAGTCAAGTTAAAATAGGGTACAGAACACACAGCAGCAAGTGGATATTTATTTCCGTCATTTAATTATCTCCTTATGTAATTTAGAAATCCAGTATACCAAGGATGGCGAACCAATGGCACGCGTGCCAATGATGGCACGCGACCAAATAATTTGGGCACGGCATTAAACAGGTGCCTAATCGACATAAATAATTTATTTTTTCGTCTACGTAATTTAAGATCATAATAACAAAGTTCACCGTGAACGAAGTTACCGATGACGGAACGATTACAGATTGCGCAAAGGAGGTTTATTTCGAGCAAATTTCTGACCGAACGCACATAATAAGAAGCGGGAAGCTAACATGTTCACTTGTTTTTGTTGACTGCTTTTACTAATTGCGCATAGTTCTTGTGGTTTTTAAACTAATTTCGTTAACACAGCTGCTGTTTAAGTTTGTTTGAGTTATATTTATACCTATTAAACACAGCCAGTTTGGCAAAAAAAAAAAAAAAAAAAAAAAAAAAAAAAAAAAAAAAAAAAAAAAGGTGCAAGATAAGGGTAATACAGAATTTCAACTTTGGTGGCATGATTAATTAAGGTTATAAAGTGATCTGTAAAATGGTGCCAAATCACAAATCTTTCTAAAAAAAAAAAAGAGAGAGAGAGAGAGAGAGGGAGAACCAGAGCAAAAAGAATAAATTGAATGTGTAATAACAAGAAAAAATAAACAAATGACGTCTACGATTAAGTATGTAAGCAAGGATTGTCATACTAGTGCCGCACGGTTTTCGGCTGCAAATGTTATTGCTCGGTGCGGTAAACCTTTTAGCAAGGGGAAGTTTTGAAGGAAGCCTGGTTAAGATGCACCCCTTCACTTTTTAAATATTTTGAAAATAAATATAAGATAATTCCGCGCATCAAAGATCTTCTTTTATCCAGAAACACAATAAAAGATAGAACAATAAAACGGCCGGAAAATGTAAAAGAACAACAAACAAATGACAACAAGTCATCTCCTTTCATAGAGTTGTATGTTGACGAATTTACTGATGTAATTTTTCGAAGTGATTAACATTAAAAATTCGCTTCGAAAACGTTTATCAGATGACTCCACTTCAGCTAGCATTCTGCTAAAAGTAACAAAGTATAAACCGAATATAACTTATTTGGCAACGACAAATTTTTCAGTAGTTTCATCTATTAATTAATACAAAACTGTTGATGTCAATATTGATTAGTGTAAAAAAGTTTATTTCTGGTTGTAAATATAATGTTTTAAGGTGATAGTATTTAGTTTTATTTCTTTCCCCATTAATCACTAAGTCATGATGGTTTGATGGCACGTCATGGCATCATTCAATATTTCTTTTGAAAAAATGGCACGTCGATCAATAAAGGTTCGCCATCCCTGCAGTATACTGAGGATGCCGAGCATGCGTGTGGCTTGTAGTCATAGAGCTTGGTTGCTCGCTTCCGGGGCATTTGAACTAACTGACGCTATGCTAAAAACATAAAACATGGCGTACTTAGGATCGAAATCCGCTTACAGATGTCACCCGGTATTTTCCAAAACAATTCGTATTGTTTTGAAATAAAGCTGTTTTGATTATGATCGAACACGTGTGACCATATCGCTCGTTGATAAAATAATTCTAATTTGTTCTGTCAAATTAATTTGAGAGTAACTTTAATTATAGTGCTCCCTGAAGTATTATTTCAAGTTCAGAGAGTCGTGTGAAGTGGCGCTATGTAATAAACTTAACGAGGCTTATCTGAAATGTTTTTCCAAGAGTTGTACAAATCTTTTAAGCAGATGATATGATCATTCCTTGCACAAAAAGAAAACGGAAAATGTAGGTCTTCTTAGATTTTTACGCGGCAGGTATTGTGTGTTCTATTTTAACAATTAATGAACAATGATATATGACTCAAGGAGAATGATTTTAGTAACACCTCAAAAAAAATTATCCCTGACTGTTACTGAAAAAGAGGTTTTCCCAATAATTTGTCATTTTCTGGAGTGACTAGTGTCAAAATTTCATTTAGAATATTTATCATTGTGAAAAAATTACATAACGCAAATATCTGTTGAGTTCATTATATACACAATAATTTTAACGACAGTCTGTTAATAGAAAACAGTACAAGATGTCTTCTGGAGTTAACAGGGAAAAATGCTACGTGCCTCTCGGGTGGGGGCGTGGGAGAGGGGGGGAGGGTAAGATCGAAGTAAAAGTCACATTAGACCACGTGGGGAGGAGCAGGAGGTTTCAAGGGAAACAAAAATGGAGCCACGTTGTTTATGAATACTCAGTAGTCAGAAGACGAAAGACAGAATGGTTGCCAATTTATGCCCTAAAAAACTACACGATACATTGGTTGGGTTACAAGAACCACATTAGCACAGAACATAAACCATTCGAAGCAAGGCGATAACACTCACTATCCTCCCTTCAAGACGGAGAAAAGAAATACCGCCGTGATCTTAACCTGAGAAGAGCTGGATCCTGCAACCAACGCTGTACTTGCAAAAGGAATTAACTTAGCTCCGGTGCCTACCAAGCTGCCAACCATACACATCGTCGTAGATGTAATGAGTACTATGTGGAGCTTTATTATAATATCTGTTACCAATTGTGTTCTGCGGTAATTTCCATAAACAAATCTAGCTGCCCTCGTTTGTATCTCCTCCAAAAACTGTATTTGATACTCATAATGAAAGTACCATACTACCCCCCCCCCCCCCCACACACACACACACACACACTCAAACAAAGGTCAGAGCAAGCTATTTTATTTCAGTTCCCTCACTTCCCTTGTACATCCCCTCATCATCCGTTACAATAAATGCAGGAATTTTAAACTACTCCCTTTCAACTGCACAAAGTGTTCCAACAAATTGATTTTTTTAAATTAAAAGATGCTCTATAATAGTTTCACTTCGTATCTTCAACAAGAAATTCCTACTTCACCTTTGTAACAATATCACACATCACCAATCATATTATTTTCTTTAGCTGATCAAGAATATTTATAAAAGAATGAACTGATGAATGTAATTTGATTAATTGTACCGTAGTATTCCACAGTCAGTAGTGTGTGTGTAGTCTTTGAGATACCATTAGTGACTATAACTAGTAATAAGATCTTTGGTTTACGAGAAAGCGTAAGCGAGTCGTGCACTGACTGTCGAAAAGTACACATGAGCAAAGCCAAGGCTATGTACTACTCGTATGATGATGTTAGCAATTTTGTAATTTATGAAGTATTGTTTTTGATGATTGACGCCGTTTACAGAATAAATTTAGTGTTTCGGAACTGTTTATAATGTATCGGTACCTATAACACCTTTCATTTGGGCCGATGCATTAATTATGTTCTATCTTCGTATTTAAATGAGGGACAGCTAATATGTGCTCGTCTATAACCATTTGTCTATAACACGCTGTTAGTCCCTTCGGAGTGGAAATATTGGAAGAATTAATTAACAACTCATAATTGGCTACCACTGCAGGAATAATCAACCTCTCATACATTATAATCATACAAAACCTATATTTTTCTATCTGTGTACATGATTAGGTGATTCGTTTTGTCATTTATTCCATGTTGACCCAGTTAGATTCCCTGTGCATATTATCCTCTAGCTACTCATAATTTTGTTATTACTTGTGATGCATGCATGTGTACTTCTTGCATTATATTTCCCAATTGGAGGATTCTGTGATAACAGTGTCATCACAATTTGATGACGGGTTATTATGTAACTCGACGAGACGAATCAAAAATGAAGAATAAATTTTTTCGATATCCTGCTTAGTTCTCGAGATATACTGTCACAAATGTGAGGTGTTTTGGTTTGATATGCAGAAGAAGAATTTCGCCAAAGTGAAATTTGGTAATTGATTTTTTTTTAATGGCATTCGGCAACTAAGGCCATACAGCCAGTTCAATGTGAATATCATATATCTTCGAGTGAATCAGTTTCTATAGTAAATATTGTAAGTATGGACACCACAGGACGGACACCACATTTACACACACAACACTTAAACACCCGTGCCCTCGGCCGGACTTGAACTGGCGACCTTCGGCAAGTGAGGTCAGAACGGTAGCCTCTACGCTACCGGGACCGGCATGGATTCTTATGTAACACGACGAGACAAATTGAAAGTAAAGGACATACATTTTCGATATCTCGCTTAGTTCTCGAGATATACTGTCTCCAAATTGATGTGGCCTGGACCAAAAAATAATTTCGCCAAAGCCACAATGAACTTCACGCTGGACATACAGAGAGGATATTTTACTTTTTTACTACCGTTTGGGGTAAGGTTGAAACCTGACACGGATCAAAATAGAAACGTCACAATAGAAGATAAAGGCAGTGGGTTATCACAGCTTTCAAGCCCTTTTCCCATAGGATTAATGGAGGTAGGGCTCCTCATTCCTAGTTCCTGACCGTAGGCGCTAGGGTGGTCAGAGAAGGTCCGACCCTTTTTCTTTCCCGCGGAGTTTCCTCTACAGTACTCATTGGACAGCAGACTGAGTGGGCCTGGGCAGCCGTTCGGAACGTTCAGCTTCGAGGAACAATCCTCGGCTCCGTCGGGGATCGAACCCCGTTCGCCCAAGTCGTAGTCAGACGCTCTACCTCCTGAGCTATGTGGCAGCTCATAAAGAACTATACTTATAACTAATTTTTGCTATTCGATTTCTCGAGAACTAAGGGAGATATTAAAGAAAAACTAACTTTTGCTTTTCGACTTGTCTCGTCGAGTTACTTAAGAATCAATCACCAAAATGCATCGTCACAGTTATGATAGTGCTGCCCCCAATTGTTTTTATAGTTATCTTTTCTCAGCCTACAACTGATTCTCAATTCTTGCCACATGTCAGTCGAGTGTGGGTGATCTGCTTCGGTAACTTGCAGATGAACCGGCAAGCGTCAGTTGGTAAAGTCAACAAACGGTGCGCCGTTCGTTCACAGGAGCGCATTCCCTGACTCCCTTTCAGTAATTACCAACTTCCTTCCGAACGCAGGCGCAAGAACAGCTGACTGCCGCTCGCCTGGGCTACGCCTCAATTATAGCCGTGTTTACTTTTAATTCAGCGGCGCTCTTCTCACGCGGCCCGCGCCTTTCTCTAGCAGTCGGTCGACCCTGCGGGAGCCAAGTTTTTATAAAAAGTCTCTGGGTCTCCGCGCTCGCAGCTTCCGATCGCTACTCTTCGCTGTAGACGGAGTTCCTCGAACGAAGGAAAACAGCGAGGCTTGGGCAGCTCCGCCCAAGCCCAACACCGCCACCGATATTAGCAACTTCAAACTCCCCGTCTGCGCTCATCCGGTGCGTATCTTTACGAACTTGGTAGAACTTCACGGAAGATAAATATTTGTCAGGCAATGCACGCTAGAAAACCGTTTGGTCCGTACAATGTGCAGGGGTGGAATGATAACACTTTCAGAATTTATAGACAAAACTGTAATCTTGCATTCTATTTGACTTCCTAACTTTCAGATTTACAATAGTTAGAGCACCCAAATGTTTGGAATATAGTTAATGACGGCGCTGTTGAATAACACAAAGTTGTAATTCAACTTGCTAAGTTAAACTGGAGCCAGGCATAAAGTTCCATTGTTAGAAGCACACTGAATAAACCATTTCTTCTTCTAAACATTGCACTATTTTGCTTGACTCCCAAGTTGTTAAAAGTTGAGTTTAAAATATCCATTCAGAGAAGTTGTGATTCCGCGTGTGACCGCGTGGACAGAGTAAAAGTAAATTCGTGTGGTCTGATGTGGTAACATAGTTTCTTATCGACTACAAAATTCACTCCTATCGTAGCTACCTAGCCCAGTAATCCTACCGGATACAGAGTTTAACGCAGAATCCGAACAACAGAAGTCTTGCTTCTAGTTGTGCTAGAGTAGGTCAGCTTAAATGGCTATGAAACTCCACGCAGAGACGGGGATTCTAATCGGGGGCTTTTCAGTCTCCAGTCAGACGCCTTAAGCACTTTTTTTTAAAGTATTAGCATTCTGCCATCTCATCTATACAGTCATTTGCAAGTATGTTTCTGTTTTTTCAACTGTGTACGTACTTATTGCTATACGCCTCGCCGACGGCTAAGGTCATTATAGGCGGGATGGAACTGGGGACAAGGAACGGGAAGGAATTCCATCATGGCCTTTTTAAAGGAAGCATCCCGGAATTCACCTGGAGTGATTTGGGAAAACCATGGAAAACCCAAATCTGGATGCTCGTACTGGGATTCGAACCCACGTCCTCCGGAATGCGACGCCAGAACGTTAACCGTTCACCCACCACGCTCGAACTGTGTACGTAATATATTATAGTCGTTATGGTGTTACTCTCCACTGGAGACAAACACAGAACGGACACAACACTTAATTAAAACCACCCATGCCCTCGGCCGCACTCGATCTGCGACGCTAACAACGTCAGTACAGCTCGCTGGACCCCAGGGTAGGTAACCACTGAGCCACCAGGCTGCTTGATAGGTACAGTGAGTGGGAAATGCAATTTATAACCCGTGATTCCGTACGCTTTCATCCTATTCGAGAAGCGGTCTGTTGGCTTAATGTTGTTGTCGTTGTTGTTTTAGGGCACGTCGACAGCGGGGTCATTAGCCCCCTTTGGCTTAATGGTTAAAGATGTCCGTTTTGACACAGTCTGCTGTGTAATGTGACCTACACCAGACTGCTTCCGTCGTTCGTATTTCACGTTAAGCTGTAGGTTTCCATATCTGTTAGGATTACCGGGTTAGCCACGCCAACAGACGCGTTGCGAGACAAATCGAAAACTCCGTCACTTGGCCGTCCTCCGGCATATCCCGGACAATAATACCATACGATGATTTGAGTTTGATCCTATTTGAGACTCGTCGATTGAAAATCATTCCTGAAATTATTTAACTTCATCAGTTCTGATTCATCTCTCATTTAAATGAATATTAACGCTATACGATCCAAATTGTTAACTGATTCAACTATTTCGCAGTGAACACAGAAGAATAACAAAATTAGGGATGAAACATCGTTGAAAAGTGGATGGAACAAAAATTAAAAAGTTTAGATGTAATAAATTAAATTACACCTGTATTTAGATTTATAAAAATTTATCTGTTGGAACCATTATAGTACCTGTAATCACGTGGTAAAATGAAAGAAATACAGTTGAAATTAGTTGCAGTATTCTAGAAAAAGTGCGAACAAATCATGAAGTAACTATCATGTTTACTCATTTCAGTGGTGTAGTTTTTAAGTTTAGTTTTAATAGCACTTTCAGTTTTTAATGTTCCCTATAATATTTTGAAACCGGTGTAAGTATTTTATGAATGACTAGTTATTCCCGTGACTTGTAATTTGATATTTGTGCTGTTTATTCACTGATAAACTATGAAAGAATTATGACTGCTTATGGAAAAGCAGAGAAGCATCCGTATTTCTTCTTCTCCTTTTGTTGCAGACAAAGGTCTCATTAGTGCACGACATTTTTTTCCACCACCCTCTAAAAGTGCCACTACTTCATAACGTTGTATGGCTGCCGAAGATCCAAAGAATTACTTCAGTATTGGTCACAAAGCTTCACTATAAGCAATAGTTGAAGATATTCATTTTTTTCTTCTATAGCAGTATCCTTGAGACGGCTAAAGAATTACCACTACACAGCTCCATGTATCTTGGTAGCAGTGCATAATACTCATATTCTACTTAGACCAGACCCTGTATTTCCAATCCATAAACGGAGCTTTCCAATTCATCTACTAGTTGGAAATGTCATTGTTGACACCGTTCCAAACAAAACGTATCATCATTTTTTATCCTGATCAAAAAATTGTATTGTTTTTAAAGTTCATTTAATCATCGCAACTCATACTTTCTTTCTTTTTTTTTTTTTTTTTTTTTTTTTTTTTAGTGAATGCACGTTTTGTTAAAAATTCTCTCAACATCCGACATTCCGTGTTAGTCTAAACTGGGCAGAGAAGATCCAAACAAACCGATGAAATTTGTCTGTTACATATTATAAGGTTTTATTTGTTACTCTGCCTTGTCTATAAAGATTTTTTTTCCGTTGACTAAGCGAAGCATCCTGTGCGATAATACATAGGAAGCAGGTGACGTTATTTCTACGATGCAGTAAGATGATGATTGACTATTAATGTACAATTTGGTTTTCGTCACTTGAGATAACATTTCAAAGTTTCATCAATAACTATTTACTGGTGATAAAGTGGAATATTACATAATACATCTGCATAAAAATTCTTCGAAATGAGGAATTTTATTTGAAAGGAAATCAGTTACATCCCTTTATTAAGATTGCGTTAGAATATTTCTTGGATTGATTTCCTAAAATCAGTATACAGATACGAAGTCGGATAATATTACTTGAAACATTGTTCTCTTTGCATAACGTAAATGAACGCCTCAGGCACGAGTCTAATTTTCGTTCCCTGTTTTTCTAGCGCTCTCATTGTGTTGTATACGTGCAGTCTGGGCAAAAAACCGCGTAATGAGCAAAACCAACAGTTTACAACATGTTTAGCGTGATGTAAAAGTCCTGGTTTGCACACAGTTTTTGCAAAATATAGCTTTAAATAAGAATATCCTCATGGCCCTAAACACTACACCGACCCCCACTCTAAACCCCTCTCTCCCTCCATGACGCTCTGCGCCCAGGCAGGCACGATAAAAAGCTCATCATAAGCAAGCTGTGTAGAGCCCGGTATCAAACAAGATTTATTAATCCAGTCTGCTGTTTTGCGTTCGCTGTGAAACAACGCGGGTGTGTTGTGAAGTGTGGTCGGCCTTCAACAACGTTCATCGGGCTGTGTTGTGCCTCATGAAGACAATGTTGTTAATGATAACACTTGTGTCAGCGGCCCTTGTAAGCTGTGACAGCGAGAATGAGCGAAGAGCTGACGCGCGCTTGGCCACGTATCATTGATTAGCGTTTTTACCGATTCCATACACGTTGCTGTGTAGAAAACAGTGTAGTCTCGTGAAAATTTCAATCAAACGGTTTCAGTGCATTCTAAGAATTTCGGAATACCGTTAGGATCGTTTTGGGCTTCATATTTGTGAGTATCTGCTTCTGACTGTTCTGACAGTTTGGGTAAACATAGTAAATAGAAGATTTAAGAGAAATTTGCTATATAACTGTTCACCGAAAACGGTAAACTGTCGTTTAAAAAATAACGGTATTCCTGTAAGAAGAAATGGTTAAATCAGGATTATTAACACCGTCAGGTGTATCTGACCATCCACTAAGTTCGCACTTTAACTTGAGTCAGAGGAACTTGTAGAAAATAAATATGGCTTGAATTATATTTCGTATATCACGGAACCGTAATGAGAGTTTACGTAGATTCTTTGGTATAATGATAAGCTTTGCATGTAACTGAATGCATATAATCTACTATATAATTTCGTAAGCACATTCATTCAATCACTTCGATAGCTATTGGCTGGAGAACAGTGTCATGTGTCAGCCATCGCTCGCAAAAACAGTGACCAGAGATAACATTAGAAGAAATACGTGGTTATGTCCACAATTTAATAAGTTAGCAACTATTACAAAATTAATTACCATTATATGTTTAATAAATTTTGCTTTTCGTAGCGTTTCATATCCATAAACTTTGCGTCTGAAAAAACGAGGATCTGCTTTTCAGTAATATGTTACTAATGAAAACTACTTTAAAAAACTTTAAAAAGTTAAATTAGTCATGGTCTCTACTGTAACCACGAATTCCGATTGTCATTCCCGGCTTAGGATAAATTTCAATTTAATTCATAAAACATTCACTAATGTTGTTGCTTGACCAAAGTTTATGCAATTTATTTGCTTTTTAGGTATTTTACCGTTAACTTTCGTTAATGGTCTTTCTTCATGTTCGCTGTATGTGAGTTATTAGATTATTTTAAGTGGACATTATACCAAATTTGCTACCGAATCAACTATTCTGGCAATCCGTGCTATTCACAAATCAATGAAACTTTTACATCGCGTTTCATTTCTATTGAGACATAGCTTTTATTGTTGAATGGTCAACAAGTTTTTAGTTCCAAAGTGAGTGACTGACAAAATATTTTAATAGACTGATGGACCTTTTAGTTATTTTTAACAATAAGTTCCTGTCATGTGCAAAATTTAACAAAGGTTATAAAACTGACATTGCATCACGAAGAAAAGAAACATCAGTACACGTCAAATTACAATTAAAAATCCAATATTTTTACGGCCAAGCGTACACGGTGCCAAAACCATAAAACGCAAATTTTCTTTGGTTTATCACTTAAATTAGCGGTAAAGAGGAACGTTTCTCACCAAAATGGACGTCACTTTGATGATGCAAACAATTTCGACTTTAAATAACGGAGAAAACTGTGCCCTAAATACTAATGGTTTCCAGAACGCGTTTTCCTTTTCAAATTTAGTAAAATGGAGTGTTGTTTAAAAGCTAAACCCTAAGATTTATTCCGTGGATTTTTTGAGGGATACTTCTAGATGTTTTTACTACATATCTTTATAGCCAACAGATAAAACAAAATGTATATTACCAATCAAATCGACTGCGGAATTCAATGGAATGTGACATTACTTTTAACGAGTTGGCTGACATTAGATTGCCCCCTCGTCTTCACCCCTGGGTACAATTTTCTGTCTGATGATGTGATAGACCATCGATGTCCATTTTTACCTGTTTCGCCATCGTTCTTCCACGAAGATGTCACACCAGTACTCGCACGTTCTCTCCGCTGCTTCTTATATCTTACGTATTAATCTTTTAGTTGTTTTACCTCTTGCTCATTCTACTCATAATCCACTCTTGAAATTCTTGTCACTTCATCAACTGTACATATTATTTCATTCCGGTAGCTATTAACTTGTTATGTAACTTTTAAACTCTAAATCTATCAAAGATTTCGGCGATTCTTACGTGGTTTTCCATCATTTTACGTTTAAGATTCTCAAAAACTCATTTCAAACATTTGTAGCTCGTTTTTGCCCTTGTCCGGTGTAGGTTACCACCCTTCCTCATAGCATCTTCTGAGTTGAGGAATCTGATGGCTTCCTCTTGCTTGTTCAGTGTGATAATGTTCGTAAGTAAGTGCTGTTGTAAGTGTCGATGACTGTGACGTTGTTTGTGTTCACTGCAGAGTGTTGTTTGTGTTGTAGATACCAGATGAAGGAAGGGAGAGTGTGAATCCCGGTGCCGGCCTTTCCATACCTACTCTTCCGAAAGACAACTCAGGGTCACGTCCCCATTCGACAGTCGATTCACCATTATCGTTGTACTCCACACGAACTGCGCAGAGGTTTGGGAGTTAACCCGAGGCTTTGATGCAAAATCTGATGATTAGGAACTGTGCGCCACTACCTCTCCTGCCATACCGGGGAAATCCTGTTGACGAGAATTTTTTCCAGTAGGACTCGAAGCAGCAAACCACGTGTCACCGCCGGACACGATAACGGTTCCGCAACCAACTGAGCCAACGGAGCAGTTTGGTAGCACATTACATGAAGGAATTTCGAATGACATAGAGACATAATGATAAAATGTAATTAGAGATCGGAGTGGAACAGGCTGGAGTTTGATGGAATCATGGAGTGAATTCTGGTGTGGGTCATAACGAAGGGTCGTTGGTGGTACTGTATGTAATCACTTTCGGTTATATACTATCCAACAGGTCATCAGACGGAAACAGTATTTTTAAGGGGTTGCCTGATAATGGTAGGCGTGCGCGTGAACTATTGATCATACAAGTAGTAGACTCAATCCCATTTTGACGGTCGAAAGTGAAACTGCAACATGGTAGCTTTCCTCTTGATGTTTTGTGGCGTAATGTTGGATAGCATAATTTGTAAGTTTGGCAATTAGCTTCAAGGGTCTGACACAGCGTTTATGAAATGTACCCGGAGGTGATAATGCAGTGTTACTTCTGCAAGATCATTCATCTTTCAGCTGATTCCTACATTAGATCACACTCTTGATTTTGTGCCTAACGGCAGGTATGCCTAAAGGCCTGAATGAAGAATATAAGGTTTTTAGTTTATTATCAATGACAAAACTCCACCTTCACTTGTCTGCAGTTCAGTATTACTTTTACTCCGTCATCTCCGTACATTAAATGATAATTAATACTTAAATTTTATTTAGGAAATTATACAGCTCCTGCAGAGGTAATTAAGAAGCTTATACATATACTTGAGCTTCGGAGGAGAGGTGAGAAGGAGAGATTTTGTGACGCGTCTTTTTCTACTTTCCACAGAAGTTCCCTCCTCGGAACTTATTGGACAACAGGCTGAGTGTGTTTCTAGAAACAAACGAGACGTTCAGCTTCAAAAGAGAATTATTGGCTTTTTTTTTAAATTAGAACACAAGACTTCCAGACAAAAATCTGTCGCCCTGCATACTAAGCTAAGTGCCCCCTCCCCAACATGTAAATTACGTGGATCTGTACACTTTTCTATTAAAGAGACATCTAATAAACACTTTTGATAGGTTGGAAAATGTTAGCTGCTTATATTACAACACAAAAACTTTTCTCTTTAAACGCTATCACAAGTCGCCAGCACTCTTCTTTGTTTAAGTGGATTCCTGAAGGAACTTTTGTCCGTTTTCCGCAGAACACGAGCCATTCTTGTTATTTACACAACAACAGCTCGCTCCCACCAATCTTTTTATCTGGTTTTTGCTTTAACTCCATACGTCTAGCGTGTTTGTCTAGCTGCTTATGTATAATCATCAAATAAAAATGTGAGATCGCTTCTCTATAAATGAAGCTAAACTTCTTCACTTATCCAATTCGTCGTAATTCATGTGTTTATCAACACTCATCTCGGATGATTTACGAACACATCAAGTTTAATGAACTAACATATGATGAGACTTAACCCTTTCATGGGCGGTGGGAAGATAGCTTCCCACATACTTTAAAGTCTTCCAGGGGCCAAGAGACTCAACATTCCCACATCTAGCTGGTGCTGCCATCTGTATATTAGTATGAGAAACACGCGAAAATTCCCGCTGCTGCCAGCAGTCACACTGACAACAATTGACGGTGCATTATTTGTTTTTTGGGCTCAGTTTCGTTTCAGGAAATCGTCGTTTTGGTGTTACTTCATGGTTATTTTTGTATATCTGCAGTTAGCAAGACAATTACTGTCAGGATTCTCATCAAGGAAACGACGTGGGTGTCCACCTGTATTCGTTTTAAAAAAAAAGCACACAGTATTAGTGTTCCTAATGAAGTCAGACTGTCAAATGTGGGTGAACATCTTCCAAAGAAAACTGTGAAGTATAGGCGTTGCCTTTTATGCAGTACAAGAAAAGAAGAAAGAAGAACAAGAATAATGTGCTCAAATTGCAATGTCGCTTTGTGTGTTGATCCATGTTTCAGACTGTTCCATAACACTCAGTAGTGTAACTTTTGTTAATATTTTTTGAATAAAGGTACATCTACCAATAATATACATTTTTTTAATATTGTTTTCCAGTGTAAATTTTTGAATGAAAAATTTTCCAAAATTTTCAAAAAAACCAGTGCCTAAAATTTTTTGGTTTTTGCGTGGTATCTAATAGGTGTTCCATAGCAAGTGATTGAACCCCCAACTGTTACCTCTAATAAGCTCAGAAAAATGTGCCCACGAAAGGGTTAAAGTGTATTTCATGGCCGAAACAGAAATCCTTACGTTATCACAACGAGCAGGCCGGAAAGTTAAACGAATGTGAGAGTTTATATATTCAAAAGGAGAACAATAGCATAATTTCGCTCCAAACGAATACTAGTAGTCGTTTGAGGTCCAGGGATGAGCAACCAGTCATAAAATAGATTTTAACTAGACGTCAGAGAAAACAGACCAGCTCTGAAAAGTATTCTTAACAGTTGTTCATTTTCAGTACGTTTTACAACACTCCAGAAATTCAAATACCAATTAAAAGTGTTCACGTCTGCAGCTGTAATTTGAATTTGATATGCGTTCTGTAAAATAATAATAATAAAAAACTTAAAACCACTGTGATCGATATAAAATCTCAATACTGCTGTCCATGATAAGCGTTATACACTACATTGTAGCTGCACGAGTCCTTTGTATTAGGATAATGAATTACAAATTGTATCGTCAATAAACTATACTGAAAACCAATTAGCGGATACTTGATTAAAGAAGCTAAAAAATCATTTCTGTAGATACAGTTGGATAATTCATTTTAAGTCTTACGTCTGAAATATTTGGTTGTATTTTCCCGTTAATGTAGCGAGAAATATTAAATGTGTTATGAAGGTTGAGTGGTTATACGCCGCTTAGAACATATGCAACTGCATTCCTTAAACTCAAACTGTCTTGTATAGCTCGGCAGTTGATTGTGCTGTATAAAAACAAAGTTACTCGTACTAAATGACCTTCACAGAAAATAAACTGAAACCTTCAGGAAGAGAAAAACGAATGTTCGTCACTTACGGATAGATATTTTACAGAGACACGGGACTTGACTTTGGCTGCAATGTTCTGGAAGAGGTAAAATCTGGTTAGATCGAAAACTCTGACAGTACACGCAAACGTGTGATTTCACAATTCTTAGGAATTATTACCGTAAAACTTTCACACGTACAGTCACTGGCGCTAAAACGGTTGAAATGTTTTCAGAGCATTAAAAAAAGTAGTAATCCTTGAACTGAAGAAATTAGTTTATCTACATAAGGTGGCACTTGCGCATGTTATCATATCACATATACAGGGTGTTACAAAAAGGTACGGCCAAACTTTCAGGAAACATTCCTCACACACAAACAAAGAAAATATGTTATGTGGACATGTGTCCGGAAACACTTACTTTCCATGTTAGAGCTCATTTTATTACTTCTCTTCAAATCACATTAAACATGGAATGGAAACACACAGTAACAGAACGTACCAGCGTGACTTCAAACACTTTGTTACAGTAAATGTTCAAAATGTCCTCCGTTAGCGAGGATACATGCATCCACCCTCCGTCGCATGGAATCCCTGATGCGCTGATGCAGCCCTGGAGAATGGCGTATTGTATCACAGCCGTCCACAATACGAGCACGAAGAGTCTCTACATTTGGTACCGGGGTTGCGTAGACAAGGGCTTTCAAATGCCCCCATAAATGGAAGTCAAGAGGGTTGAGGTCAGGAGAGCGTAGGGGCCATGGAAGTACAGTACATACTAACGAAACTAAAATGAGCTCTAACATGGAAAGTAAGCGTTTCCGGACACATAACATATTTTATTTGTTTGTGTGTGAGGAATGTTTCCTGAAAGTTTGGCCGTACCTTTTTGTAACACCCTGTGTATACTATTTCTAAAATGTATCTTTTTGTGACGAGCTATCTTTCTCGCTTCATATTTAATCAAAATCGATAAATGAGGTGTTACTTTAAAGTTAAGTTCTCCGCTTTTGCAACATCATTAACTAAGAAAGGAATATTTCGCAATTCGGCTAATAAATGGCAAAATTGTGAATAATCATGACCACGTGTACGCCAGAGTTCAGAGTCAAGCTGCTAGGCTTCGCTGGCATCTATAAGAAGAGGTCTATACGGCTAGATAGCAGCGCAAAATATCGAAATTTTTGCACAGGCTATGATCGCATTACCGCTAGATATTTCAATTTACAAATAAACAATCGTTGTTAAAAATAAGACACTTCAGAGTCAAATTGCTAGGTTTTTGCTAGCACCGATAAAGAGTGATCGCATCATCGCTAGATCAGAGCACTACGTGTCACAGAGATATGGGTAATCAATGTTTTATAGAGCTAGGAGGCTTGCAGATATCTTTGTGTCTTTTCGGGAAACATATAACAATTTCTTACTGCTTCGTAAGGCCCTGTGTTTTCTACGTAATAATCAAGTCTTCCGTATCATTAACCTCTCAGTATATTCATAGCGTCGAGAGAGCTACAACCTGTTGTGAGCGAGTAGTTGGCCGGCAACTCGCTCCTGATGGCGCCTTGGAGCGGGACGCCAGGCCGCTGGCCGGCCGTGAATTTCAAATTACAATAAGAGCTGTAGTGGGCGAGCTAGCGAGCCACTGATGCAATATTCATGCCGGGGGCGGCCCTGCAGACCAGACACAGCACAGCCGTAATGGCAAGCTGCCTCTGATGACGTGCCCCGGGCCCTTCCGGCTAGGCCAGGCCTCTCAACCGTACATCCTGAGTGTGCTAGTCGACCCATCCATCACAGGACCAGACTCAGTGTCCCCTCTCTAAACGGCAAGCGTTAATATCTGGTTTCTACATGGTCACAGCTAATCGAAAACGCAGTTATAAATGAATAATTAAAGTTCAATTAAAAAAAAATACCTACCATAATTACTTTAACATTATAATATTTTGTTTTCTCAGTTTTTCGTTATTAAGTGTGTAACAAGACTGCTGTGTCAGACTCGTACAACTTTATAAATAGCAACAATAATTAATATTGATAGGAGGGTTGGAATATTTTGCTTGAAAGTATTTTCGCTTTAAGTAACGGTGAATCGAGACCCTTTCACACCTGAGCTGTGGTAGCAACATATTTCTCAACTGCGAGGGAAAAGCCCGCTTTTCTGTAACAGGTATCGCCGAACTGACCGGTCAAGTGGATAATTCGGCTGGACCATCTATTGTGCCGTACGCTAGTGGAAAAATTTGGTGGCCGAAGCAAAACTCGGAGAAGGTCGGATATTTTCGGGTTGAGACAGTTATAGTAGATCCAAATGTGAATCACGTGGCTGTGAACTCCCAATGAACGGTCATATTACAAAATAATAACGAGCTGTTTTGTGTGTTCTGGGTCCACATCTCCTACGGGCCGGGGGATTGGTTTTCGACGAGGTTGGAAGAGGATTCCGATCCAACATCGGGAGAGAAGGAGGTCTTCCGGTGGTGTCTGGCTGACAGACAGGTCACGCCATCGCCGAGTCTGCGATTACGACGAGAGCTGGACGGCTTAAGCCACTTCTGGCTTACGGTACCTGTGGCGGATATCTGAAGGAAGTGTGCGTTTTACCACCATTGGTGCCACAGCTGCTGCATAAACGGTAAAGACCTTCAACCACTAAAAAGAACTCAGTGTTACGCATTCCTCGACCCGTGAACACCTTTGAGCATTCCGACAATTTTTCTGAACGTATTATTAGCCGTGAGCAATCTGATTTGATATGGGAAGACTGTTATAAATTCCTATCAATCAGGAAATATTATTTTAATTAAGACCAAGACTTAATGGCGCCCTCCTTGATTTCATTTTTTGTATAAGCTTGTATTTGTGAACAGCTTTATAAATTTCACATGGATATGTTATTGTTTGCTTAGAATTACCGTCTTACGCCACATATTGTAAGACTCGGTGTTGATTTCATGTTTAAAATTAATTGTAAAGCTCACCGACGTCTGTAGGCATTCAATGTTTAGTTTGAATAAACCTGTCAGGTTATGACTTTACATTAGTAATGCAAGATAGAATATCACTTTGCACCCTCTTCCTATGTGATAAAATCACATAGTTAAAATTATCAAATTGTTGAGATCAACAAAAATCATTCATATTAAAATTAATAAAATGGTAAATGGAATGCTACATAAAGATAATTACCCAGCGATCCCCTTCATACTACCACAAGTGCGTTTCCTATCTAGCTCCGTCCGTTACATAATATGATGATTTATAAGAGTGCGGTGTTAGGTGTAACATAACAGGTTCCAAAGAAAAAAAGAAAATAGAATGTCGGTTACTCTGGGATAAGAGTTGGTTGCCATGGTGACAAAGAGTAACAGGTAGAAAGCGATTAATAACGCTACTGTGTGTGTGAATAGGTTCTATTCAATCAGTCACTGTTAAAATTGGACCTTATAATCTTTGTACACCTTATCTATTGAATGTAGTTTGAATGAATAAGGAAAGGAACGATATTAGTTTTAAGTCAGTAATAATATTGAAAGACTACATTTCATCAATATTGGACTATAACAACAGTGGAAATTCCCTAGAAATACGACTTGGTTACAACGAGAGGACATGAAGTTTTTGGTTTTTTGTCTTCTTTCCATTATTATAAATTGTATATAGTAATTATATATATTGTATTATATATTTGAAGAAGAATACAAGTCCTTCCACATAAACCCTGAATAGAAAGTTTACCAATGCATTTTTTCATGTATGGTAAACTTGGGGAGGGTTCCAAAGGAAAAATAATATAGATTGTTACTCTGAGATAAGAGTTAGTTGTCATGGCGACAAGGAGTAAAAGGTAGAGAGCTATTAATAACGGTACTGTGTGGATGGATCGCTACTTTTCAATCAGTTACCATTTAAATTGCCCTTATAATTTTTAGAGACCTTATTTCTTGAATGTAGTTTCATTGAGTAAGAAAAAGAACGATTTTAAAGTTTAGAGATACTAAAATTATAAAGATTACTTTTCATCAATTAATGGGCCAAAACAACAGTATAATCCGTAGAAACATATTTTCCATTGAAATACGACTCAGGGTCATAATGAATAGTATAGATTTATTAAAAAGGAAATAGAATATGTTATTGGAAGTACTAAGCCTTTCAACTAGCGAGCAGAACAGTCTTTGTATTCGCTGAGCTGTTTGTTAGAAACGTGCTTAGACACTCATTCAATCGATATTACTGGTTGTAACAGCTCACCTCTGAGGTAACAAAGGATTATTAGCTGACTTTGAGGGCAGACATCGACGAGTAAAAAAATTATCACGGGAGTAATTTCTGTCATCTAATTATGAGTTGCTAACAATAGAATCGACTCTGCCCACCATGTAGGCCTTGCAAGATCATTAGGATGGCATGCCATCAGTCATTTAGCTTGCCATCCAGTCATTCAATAATCCTCCAGTCTACTAGTTAATATTAAGTCAGATGCATTTCGCATCTCATGTAGGCTCTGTCGGGAGGATCCTCGCCGTCATATTATCGGTTGTAATGTTCACGACCGTTAATGACTAATAAATGGAACCTCATAACCGCTAGACGATATCATTCACATTAGGACAGAATCTCAGCTGCTCATCTAGTACATACAAGTCATCTCCTATCCAAGTTCCTCAACGTACCAATGATAGTGGTGTCATATTACTTCTAACAAATAACAGCATAACTATTAGCCCACAAGACTCAAGACAGAAGATCTCTTGCTAGAAGAGATTTCTGCTGCTACCAGAACGCCGCAAAGTTAGTTATACTATCCTCCAGAGTCCTACCACAGAAAACGTCCACAACGAAGGAAAATCCACCCTCGGCTACCCTTTCATAAAGAATCTTACAGTCGAAACCTCATTACACATATATCTTTCTTCTTTCCTCGATTATTCTTCTGCGTATCTTTCCCCAGGACCAAGTTAAGAGATTGGAAATTTGTTTGCACTGTGTATACTTCGAAGTAACTAATAGTGTAAATGTATTTTTGTTTGTTTTGTTTTTGTTTGTAGGTATATGTCTTACAGTGAGTGTCGTGAATAAACCAGTGTCTGTACACAAAGTTCATTACGTTGTGTTACACTATAAACTTCAAGGGACGAGTGCTCAGTCGGACGTCATAAAGGGAATGAAATTAATTTTTTAGTGGACATATCCAACGAGAACTGATTTCTAAGACTTACAAGATCGCCAGACAGCAAATTTCCTTTTGGACAGTGCAAGAGCCCCATAAAACATTGACTACTTCACATTTTTGTTGAAGACTTTTAAACAGACGTGTATCAGAAAATGGAGTTCACTGGGTTACTCTACTTTTTTTATTTCAATAATTGCAGGTATAACTCCAACGCCATTCAAGAAAATTATTTTGATTGTTTCAAGTCCTTCAGTCAAGGAACTCACCTCAATCACAGCGTTCCTGGAGATGTTGTTCTTTCCTGTGAGTAACAGAAAAAGCGGAGGGCACTTTGTATCACGCAGGGAACGCCAGTTGCAATCCATGACGGGGCGACCAAGGTTACTTGAGTTTATTTATCTCCTGTTCAGCATATCTGCAGATCAGACACAGACGCTCTGCTTGCTTCGTCTTCTGGTGTTGCCAGTTATGAACCAATTAACCTCGGCACAGCCGTTTTACGCCATCGCTATCATTCATCTGAGTGCCGACTTGCTTCATGACCTCTGGAGGTCTCTGTACACGCAAACACAGTAAAGTCGTACCCTGGTAACATCCATTCTGCAATGGCCGAATAAATAGTTTTTTTTTATGATTCCCAGAGCTCACGGTTCTGCTTAGCGTCAGTATAATTCGAATAAGCAAAATGAAACAATATTTATTTTTTAAATTTCTCTGATTAATGATTTTACTTATCATTTTATTTGTTTTTTCTCCCAATCCAATAAACATTATTGTCTGTCAGTGCTAATCATTTAAATCCTTTATTACTAAATAAGTAATTAGAATTTAACTAACATGACTGAAATCAGATTCCGTATACAATTTGACTAATATAACACCTGCTGAACGAGGTGAAAGGAGTCATTAGGATAATCGATTCTTTACACTCAACGGATCATCATCGAAAGACCAACTACTATTTCTCCGTTCAAACTGCAAGTACGCTTGGTTAAATTCTGTTGTTGTTGTTTTTTTTTTTTTTTTTTTTTTCATAATCCAGCGACAGACTTACAAAGCCAGGTTAGGCTGCTTAGATTCTTTCCTCTGTATGTCTAACTGTTCTGAAGAGTGATTGTTAAGTGTAAAGTGTTACGTGTGAAGGCGAAATAAGAAGAGAGCGAGTGATTCTGGGGCTGGCGCATTCAAGCTTGCTACTCCATTAATCACTAACAAAATTGACAAGTTAAATGTTTCCGTTCGACAAACGAATCAACACTCACTGCGTCTATTACCATCTCTCCGCAAACATTGCGGAGAGATTTGAAATTAACTAAAGTATTTAAATCTTAATCTGATGAACAGGAATCGTGCACCACTTCTACTATTTAGCTAACTACGAATTGAAATAAATTTCTTCCAAAACTGGGATTAGAAATGGCTAACCACGTGTCTAAACTGTCACAATGTCGTAACCTTGGCCACTAGTGAGATCGCCAACAGACTTATGAAAAATTCTCCAACCGCAGTTCCTCGGGTCAAACATACACAAATCACAACGGTACTATTTCAAATATGGATTTAAAATATATATACATATATATATATATATATACAGATGGAGCATACTAACAAATCACAATTGGTCAACTAGAACCGATGTCTTACGCGCAGAATCTTGCAATAAAACTACTCTTTACCTGACGACATTGTTATTGTAAGAAATCATTTGGACCTCTAGTTGCATAGTGGCGGGAGATTATCATCAAAAAGGATCGCGCCACTTTTAAGAGATCTGTATAGTTCCAAACTTCAGATAACTCGTCCTCTGACTTAAAGAATCTTTAACCTTCCATGATTAACCACCAGAGCTTTGATATTTGTCGGTTACAACAAAATATTTGTTCTTCTCCAGAACCTTGTTGAAAGCAACAGGATAGATTCATGGCTCAGCGATGGGATTTTCTTCGCGCAAGGAAAATCTGTCGAAAGATGGATTTGCTAATTTACTTTCCCCATTTTGGGGCAGCTGGCTACGGCACCTCCACCATTCATCACCAGTCTTTCTCTCTTTTGATCGCCTTTGCCACCGAGCTGCGCCCTCACAAAGGAGCGCTTTCAAAAACAGCCTCTTCCGAGCGGCGAACGGCTGGTCGGTAGCCAATTAATGTGGTCATACAGAAACCTCACAAATACAAGATGAAAAGAGCGCCCTAAATAGAAGGGCGTACTCCTAGGGACAAGCACGAATTCCAGTAAGCGTTCTAGAAGTTTGCTTCACGGTACTAGAAAACATGCGATTCACAAATTGTTTAGCATCCAAACTTCACAAAATATGAAGTGAAGAAATAAATAGTATAACAATCAAAATACTTATTCTAATTTAACTGTCAATAAAGCAACTTACCACTAATGATATATATTATTTCTGTAAGGTGTTTTTTGTCACAAGCCATTATCTCCCTTCATACCGAACCGAAATCTATAAATGAGGTATCATTTGAAAGCTTAAGATTGTTGCGGGTGATTTTAAATATTAAGATGATTATGTAAGGGTTTGGGAGAGACTATGCTAGCCTTTTCCAATCAAATGCCAACCTCTCCTTCACGTGGTGCACCCTGTTTGCAGGGCCGAGGCTCTGGCGACTGAAGAATTCCCGGTATAAGGAGTCACCCACTGCTTGCAACGGCGTCCAAAAGGATGGCGGAGGAGCGGGGAGTGGTCCAGGACACCCTCTTGCCCTTGGGGTTGGAAACGGCCCCTAAAGACGGATGAATCACAAATGATCAACGGCATGGGGCTGCAGAAGGCAGCGGGAAACCACTGCATTAAAGACCCAAAGAGTATCCCGAGGACATGTAATCCTCTCAAATTACATGTATCATAATGGCTTCTTCCGGGATAAAATATTCTGGAGGTAAAATAGTCCCCAATCGGATCTCTGGATGGGGACAGCTCGGGGAGGAGTCATCAGAATGGATAGAAACATTCTATGAGTCGAAGCGTGGAATGTTACAAGTCTGAATAGGGCAGGTAGTCTAGAAAATCAAAAAAGGGAGATGGAACACCTTAAGTTAAATGTTGATTAAATGGAAGGACGCACAGGATTTCTGGTCTGGAGAACACAGGATAATTAGCACACAAGCTGTCAATCGAGTCACTGGTGTAGGATTTGTAATGAATAAAACAGTAGGGAAGCGGGTGAGTTATTGTGAACAGATAGTGACAGGAGGTTAGTAACTAAGCCCACCCCAACCACGTTAGTACAAGTTTATATGCCAACGTCACAGGAAGATGACGAAGAAATAGAAAAAAAACATACACTGAAATTAAAGAATGAATTTAATATGAAGGGAGAGGAAAATTTAATAATCATCAATGATTGAAATGCGATAGTGGGAGAAGGAAAAGAGGGGAATACTGTAGGAAGTTTTGGTCTAGGAGAAAGAAATGAGCGAGGAAGCAGGTTGCTAGAATTTTGTGAAAGATATAAGCTAGTAGTGGAACACACTGTTTAAGAACCATGCAAGAAGAATATACACCTGGAAACGTCCTGGGGATACAGGCAGATATCAGCTAGATTATATCATGGTCAAACAGAGATTCAGGAATCAAGTTCTAGACTGTAAAGCGTACCCAGGAGCAGACATAGACTCGGACCATAATTTGATAGTAATGAAGTGCAGGCTGAAATTCAAGCGAATAAGGAAGCAGCATAAGCAGAAGTGAATAAACTGAAACAATCTAGCACAAGAGAAAAATTTGCAGAAATGGTAGACTTAGGTCTAAGAAGTAACTGTGAAAGGAGCTCAACCGAGGACGAATGGAATGCATTAAAGACCGAAATAATGAAAGCTGGCAAAGAAACTTAGGCTTTAGGGAACAAGCTGCCCGAAAACCTTGGATCACAGAAGAAATTTTGAGCTGATGGATCAGAGGAGAAGGTACAAAATGCTCAGGATGAAGCAGGAAGAGAGCAGTACAGGCAATTTAGAAATCAAATAAATAGGGCAAAATAGCAAAAGAAAAATGGCTACAAGAAAAGTGTGAAGAAGTAGAAAAGGAAATGGTTAGGAAAAGTAGATGTTGCATATAGAAAGATCAAACAGAATTTTGGAGAAATGAAGAAAAGAGGTATGAACATTAAAGCTGCCGATGGGAAACCTCTTTTAAGCTCAGAAGATAGAGCTAACCGATGGAAGGAATACATTGAGAAACTGTATGATGGGGACGACTTGAACAATAGTGTAAAGATGTCGACATTGATGACTTAGGAGATCCTGTTTTGAGGACAGAATTTAATAAAGCTCTGAATGACTTGAAAGCAAATAAGGCAGTTGGAATTGATGAGATCCCTGCAGAACTTCTTAAATCTCTAGGAGAGGAAGGAATCGAAAGATTATTCAAGCTGATATCAAAAAGTTATGAAACAGGAGAAATTCCAACTGATTTTAATAAAAATATCATCTTCACACTTCCAAAGAAAGCACAAGCGACAAATGTGAGAATTATCGCACCATTAGTCTAACATCACATGCTTCAAAATTACTGACCAGAATAATATACAGAAGATGGAAAGGGTAGTAGAAGAGATAGTAGAAGATCAGTTTGGGTTTAGGAAAAATCGCGGTACAAGGGAAGCAATTCTGTCTTTAAGATTAATACTTGAAGGGCGGATCAAGAAAAACAAGATATTTTATGTAATTTTTTGGTATTCGACCCTTAAAGGTTTTCAAAATTGTTTCTACAACATCTTTTTATTATTTTTATTATTATTACGAGCCATTTATCTCCTTCGATACCTAACCGAAATCGATAAATGATATATCATTTTAAAGAGTAAGATCTCCAATTTTTATATACTAAGTATCTTTTAGATTTTTTTTTCTGTTACGGAAACATTTTTATTTTGCTATACAGCTCCAATGTAAACATTTTATTTGTCACAAATTTTCACAAGGGCTACGATAACAGCAAGACATATCACAGAGATGTTGATATGCTGTGTGAAGTTTGTTCAGGTTGGTTGTATTCTGATAAGGTCGGGGAAAGTTTGCCATACAAACAGTGTGTTTTAAATTTTACTAACCGTTTCGTAAGATGTGGTAAGTATTTTGGGGCGTGCCTATTACACTAAACAAATAAATATTTGATATAAAAGTGCGGTTCTACTTTTCATTGTATTACAAGAATTCAACCTCACTATTCATTGTAATTTTTTCGCGAAATTTTCCCACGGGTCGTCTAATCGGTTTAGTTTCACTCTTTTATCGTATATAATATTTTGATTTATATGCTATACTACTTCCACTTGTAAGGGAAAACCTCGAGGCAGGTAGAGAATTTTGATTTTAACTATAATTTTACTAATATGAGTATAATAATTAGTGTGAAACCGATTATTAACGGCACTGTGTAGGAGGATCTGTGAAAGGTAAAGAGTAATGCGCGCCTTGTGGAACCTAATGCCTAGGAATAAACAAGAGATGAGTAGGAAAACAGCTGCATAGAGGGAGAAGAGGAAAGTGGAAACTGACCCTAGACACCCTTTATTTGGACACGAACCTCAACCCACAAAGATAAAGTCAACAAAGAGTTTCATACTGACCATTACAGCTATAATATCTTCACCTGGAACTTGCCGTGCACAACTATGGCGAAATTCGTGGCCTGAAGTGCACTGGAGGAATGTCAAAGAGGCACCGGCCGCAGGGTGTAATCAGCCATATGCCATATGGAAAACACTAAATAGATTGAGAACTAAAGTGTCCCGATACGGATCCAACACCAAAAGCTGCGGTTACACTACTTAAAACGAATTATGTGAATGTGGTGAGCTGCAAGACCCACATCTCCTAGTATTGAAGGAATCTACCCGAAACCTGCACTATCGACGACATTTTTTTGCGCAAATGAGAAGGCCATCAAAATTGCAGAATTCTGATATGCAAATTCCATTTAACTGTGTACTATAGTCTATAAGCTTGATATTAATTAATTAATTTTATTTGTTTTAATGTATTTCTACTTTTAATGTTATGTCCTGGACACGATAATCTCTTTTCATACTATATTTGATCTCAAAATACAGTCATCCTGAATTTTTTTTCAGCAATTCATACAAATATATTGTTTTAAAAGGCTACAAAGAGTTGTCTCTGAGTAAATACAGCACTTGCCTAGTATAAACAAGCTTTTTAAAGCTTTTGTCGATGAGCCATAACAAAGGCAATTTTCGGTGGGACCTCATGCCACAACTAAAGCTGCCGCTACCAAAGCGATTGTGTGACGCGTGTTACGTCCCTTCACCTCTGACACAAACAGTAAAAAAGTCACGTCGGCATGGCTGAAGAATAGGAGGCATGTACAAATCTAGGACCATTGCAAGTATTTGGGTCCTTTTGGTGGACGCACTTTTGACGATCTGTTGCATATTTACATGTGACTTGTGGTATGGGACTTTGTATTGTAATTATTCTATTTTCCTGTAATTTTACACTTTGAAAAAATATCAACATATTTTCCTTTGAATTCATGAATGAAAAAGTTTAAACAAGCTAAGAACTTCATTTACAAAGTTTGTACTGTGTCTTTCTTAACCGGTGTTTGCATTCCACAATATTGAGAAAAAATATCTCTTTTGAATTGATACAAATGTAAAATAACTGGCTCTTGATTATTTCAGACTATATCATCGTTTTCGAAGGGATTCTATAAATTAGCGATGTTCAAAAACTATTATCGATTTCGTCTACTTGTCCCGTTGCTACCAAAATTAGTATGACGTGAATTGATAGCCTGTGGTAAGTTAATTTGCAGATCACTAATTTTTATTTAGAGGAGGCCATATTATTGAAGGATCACTATTTGTCAGAACCAAGTATTACTATTCATACAGTAGTTACCTGTAATTTTACCTCAGATTTCAGGCTTACTGATCGGGTGCAACAATTATAAGAATTATCCGTGAAACGTTTACATTTATTACAATTTTTGTATTATTCAGTTGTGATGGATCTTATAATCAAAACCAAATTTCACAGCATACTTAATTTTAAAGAATTTTTTTTCTTTTTGATTTTTAAAAATAGAAAAGTTTATTTTACAGTTTCACACAACCTGCCCAACACTTCCGTTGATTACTCTCTTAACTACTAATGAAAACTTTTCCACTTCCTAATATTGAATAACAAAAGGTATAAATTTCGAAATATAAAATACGATTTCTAACCATTACGGATACTTTTATAAGATACATATAGTACAGAATAGAAATAAGTAGGGTTTGGATGTTTATGACAAGTCATATTTTGTTCCTGACTTCTTTTTTAGCTGAATTAAACAATGATTGAACGTTTCTAAATGTATTTACATGTATTTTATAAAGCATATATTTACATATTCAGACCATTTATCTATTTTTGGTCATACTACGATAATGTTTATGGTCATAATTGTCATATTTTGAGGAAAAATGTTGTAATTTTTAATGATACCGAGAATTCACTAGAAGTTATAGATGAGAATGAATTAAAATAATCATTCACAGAAATGTAATCCTATTGTAAATTGAAGGAAAAATCAAAACTAATTGTCACTCAATTGGTCAGAATTCGCCAGTCAAGAATTAAAATTATATATTATTGTCACTCTGTTAACGTCAATTTTCCGCAGGTCCTTTAATCTCAAGTAACTAAAAGTGTGGAAACAGAGATAGGTTAAGCAGGGGGCTGTGTGGCTAGTTCGGTAAAGAAAAAAACTTCATAAAGTGTTGAGTAGGAATGCTGGATGTAAAACAATTTGTAAAATTAATCACATATTACATGGTGATGACCCTGTTTTGGCTGAAGACGATCCACAATTAAATTTCAGTTACTTGAATCTGTTGAAGTACGCTCCCGTGACATCTTGCGATGTCGAAATAAGCAAGACAGTTTTAAGCGACAACAGGAGGAAATTCCTCTTCGACAACTTCAAGATGCTTGTGGTGATAAACTACAAACAAAAATAAACAATAGTATGTACACTAATTCACAGAAAATTTATAGCAAATTCCCATTTTTAAAAATCAAAAATTGAGTAACCTCTTCTTATACGGGAGAATTTTAAAAAAAATCTAAAACAAAAATATTTTTCCAATGGTGCAATGATTACACGGAAGCAAATACACGAGCGACACCACTAGATAAAATAAATTATATGAAATTGAGCATATTTTAATGTATAACAAATTTATACGTTTGGTTATATTTTGTCATTTTTAGGTCATATTTGCCCATTTTTAAGATCATATTTGCATGCATATTTCTCCTTTTTTTTCTCTTGATCATACAGATAAGAACGTTAGTAATGAGTTTAGATTGGCAAAGCAGTTTTGTTTTTATTCACAAGCGTTCACGAGCTATTGACCGCGCAAACAACACCGAAGTCCGTCTTCTCGGAAGGATAAGTGAACACGTCCTACTCCGGCCACGTGTAAAAGGTGTCTCCGGGGAGCGATGGAGCATTTATTCGCCCTGGAGAACACGAAGGAACATATGTCACAGAGAGCCAGGCCAAGTAGCGAGATAAGCGGGCGACACATCCGTCTTGTTCTGCAGACAAGGGCACTTTGGGCGGTCCCAACACGCAGGTGTCCTTTCTCCCTCTAAGAGCAATAGTACTTCGTGCAAGACGCGACTAGAGAGAAGGTATCCGTAATGCTGTCACTGTAGTAAATGCAGCAGAGTGGGTTCTGTTGAACGGAAACAGCAAGTATTAAATTTGTGCAAGACAACAAAGGATAATACACGTTTAATCATTTCTTCAAAACGCGTCTATCTACAATAATCGAACAACGCTTTCAAAAAAAATATTTTTTCTCTACTTTTGATAAAAAAATTTACGTTCTCTGTTTGATATCTTTCATTAATATGCACTAAACTACTTTATTAATTTTTTTCTCACACTTACAGCCGAAATGGCGCCCCTAAATTTTAGCGCCCCGGGCAACTGCCCGGTTTGCCCCCCCCTAGAGCGGGCCCTGCTCCTACTGACTGAAATATACAACAGAAGTTTAACTGATTTATTTAGTGTCTAGGACTGCTAGATGGGGTAGTTTACTTAAAAATAAAGGATGCTGTTACTCCGTCGAAATACTTGTAGCATGAGCAATATTTTCTCACCGTCATTTCTTAGAAATCTGTAAATCGTCTTTCGTTACAAAAATTTAAAGCGACATTGTCCAAATAAATCGTACAATATCACAGGGCATAAATCCGCGATAATATTCCGCGAAGTTTCTGCCAAACTGCTGAGAGTGTATTTTATTTGTTGAAATAAAAAATTATGTTTACCACGAAATCAATAAATGCCAGACTGTGATTTGTTGTATCAGTGTACTTACGTTGCATTGAGCAACAAATAAAAAACTAAAAATGTGATCCCGGAATACACGTCAGAATTGAAACGTCTTTAGGTATTACATTTAATTAAACACAAGACATCATTAATCTTTTAAACTAAGTGTAACATCCTTTGAAAATATTTTACTCTCGCTATATTTTATAAACATGAATTCAATAACAGCTTAATTATAACTACTTTTTCGTTGATGAGCCAATATCTTTATATATCTTCTGTTGAATCATTCATAATGAATCCCTAAATCACAGAAAGTTATGTATATTACATACACTAATTACAACGATAAAAATAATTTTTTAATAGAACGCCTAATGTTTTGAGCTCCATCCATTAAATTAATCCCCTCAGTCCACTCCTTCAATGTTGTATAACATCTTTTATCGGTCGGTATGAGTCATACATTCTGTGACGATTACTAAAGGGCGTAGGAACTTTCAGTTCCAAAATTATTTGATTAAGGAGACTGAATTGTGGCTGAAGGTTTCTGGTGAGATTTCGTTAAAACTGACGGGTTTAAAATTAAAATTTCAGTTGTCAACTTGGTCCAGGTTGCATTTTAGCCTAACCACAATTTCCGCTTGTATTGCCGCTAGAAAATCTAAGTTTCAATCACACGCGAATTAATATATATACTGCATCGCATGTTAATGTCATAATGCATCGCAATGTAAACTTGATCCAAAATCTTCACATGCTCTTTCTTCTTTCTTTCTTATTTTCTATGATGAAGATCAATGTTTTAACGGATGTCACAGCTTATATGCGGTTGAAACAATGACTATGACCACAGTGAAAACGGAGGAAACAAAAAATTAAATTTTAACAACTTACGTTATGCACCGTAATGATAGTTTTCATTGTTGATTATACCGCATAGATGCCGATCAATTTGGAACGTTTTTCATTCAAACCAAATAATGATTTCAGTAAAAAAAAAGCAATTGATAATTATTATGTCAATTTAACTAAATACATACTTTTTAGTGTTTTACAATTCATTTCTTAACAATTGCTTCAATAAATAGAATTGTTATAAAATAAAGCTCAATATAATTCCTAGTGCCTTGCCCTCTAACAAAAGTTTTCCGTTGCCACCCTGATCCAGGTTGCATTTCAACCTAACCACATTCTACGCCAAACTTGCCACCAGAGAAACAATTCTTCGATCACAAGCGTATTAATACATATAATGTATCACAGTTTAGTGGTAATAATGCATCGCGATGTAACCTAAATCAAAAATCTTCAAGGGTTCTCACATCTGCCTTTTTTGTTATCCGTGATTCAGATCGATATCACTACGGTTGAATGGCTAATACGGTTACATACGGCTGAAACAACTCATCAGTAAAAGCAAAGGAAATTTTAAAAAATCTTAACAATTTACGTCATGCCAGATAATATTAGATTTAATTGTAGTCTAGGCTGTGTAGATTGCAATCAGTGTGGAACAACTTTAGTTCAAATGAAGTAATGATTTAAGTAACAGGACGCTCATGAAAACAAGTTAAACTATTTAAAAAAAATTACTCATGCTCTCTGCTTTAAAGTCAAGTGCCGGTTATAATAGCAATCTAATCATTGATAAACGAAAATTAAAGGTTTTATCATTCATTTCTACGGCCAAAGATTTTAACGAATGCTTTTACATACAACATCTGTTGTCGTAAGTTGTGCGACGAAGGCGAAAAGCGTGAAGTCATAGCGCGACTTCGTAGTGTGACGTACCGCGTGACAGAACGTGACCAAACGTTGTATAAGAATAAACTAGCCTCAAAACCCGTAAAAAATGACGGGCTTAACGGAGTGTTCTGACAATTCATTTCTCTGCGGTTGCCTAAATAAATAGAATTGTTGTTATGTAATGCTCATAGCCTTATTTTTCAATTTGTACATATTTCGGTTGTATTTTACACAGCGATACAGATGGAACCTCTACTCAACGAATGATGTCAGAATTAAGAAACAAATTAAATTAAAAATAAATTGAGAACCCTAAAAACTTATCATATAGCAACTGATATTGGTTTTATTCCTGGTACAGGTCTCATTCTGCACGATAAATACGAAACTACTTCCATCCGCATAAAAATACCGGTACTTCAGTAACTCGGAGCCTATGAAAGTAGCTTAAATTATTTGTAAAACTAAATTCATCGTCATTTAGTCTTCAAAAAAAGTGTCACTTGTCTGGTCCTGTCTGCATTTCGACAAAACACAACTTCTACTGCTATTGCTGTTCATAATTCATAGATGCTATTACCCACGTACGAATGCATTTATTGTATTGCGATCTACATTTAACCTACTTGAAAAATTTACATGTGTCTGATAGTGACATCAGTAATAAAAGCAGCAACTAACAGTTAATATATTACAGTAATTTAAACGCAGTACATACCTTTATTTCATTGTTTCGGCAAATCATTCCTTCCAGTATATTGTAACAGTGACATGAAATATCTATATTAGATATACATATCTTGTAAGCCCGTCAAAAATGATGTGTTGAAGGCAGTATTTTAGCAATTCGTTTCTTCGCTAATTTCATGAAATAACGTTCATTATCTTGAAAATGATGTAATTCAGATATTAATTAGCTTACTGTAACAAAGGTATCGTTGTCCAGAGTGTACAAAAAGAATCTACGAATTTTAATTGAGAAAAAGCAACTAATAATGCATATGTTGATTGTAATGGAATACGTACTTTTCTTTCGGTATTCTGACAGTTAATTTATCCGCTTGTGCATAGCTAAATAGAACTGTTTTTAAATAACGCGCTTAACCTCGAACATATCCATTCCTTGTTTGTTGTGCAGCGGGAGGCAAAAAGCGTGATGGCATAGTCTGACATCATGGCATGACACAGGTAGAACATGACAAAAACTTGCGTTTTATAAGTATAGATAGATGAAAGTTGTCTTCTGTGGCTCGGTACATTCTTGTTAATATGGTACAGTAACTAAGAATCAACATAGTATTCCAAGTTGGAAATGTCAAGAATTTCATTCTCAGAAACGATTTTTTTTTTTTTTTTTTTTGGTGTTTGACTCCTAGCTGAAAGGCAAATTTTAAGTGATACACTTCTTCCAGTTAAGCCCCGAAAAGTTTTAGTACTTTATTAAATAAAAATTAACCTCTACACACTGAACATCATTCTAACGTCTTGTTTATTTCTGAGAAAGCAGAAAACTGAGATACCTAAATCGAAAATTGATGAATATATTAATCATAAATTGACTTAATTGTTGGTGATATTTATTGCTTTTAAATAATTGCATTCATAACTATGGTCAGGATTTACATTCTTATCAGAAGAAGCCAAGTAACTAACATCAACCATTTTTATATATAAAAATATAACATTCTTTTATATTGATTATCAATTAATAAATTTGAAATTATAATTGTTTAATTGATTTCAAAATTATCAACCGCTTAACAAGTGTTTCGGTCAAATCCACCAATAAAAACAGAAAAATTTGAGATGGTTTGATCCTGATAAATAGGCATGATATGTCAGGGTATTTACGTGGTATATTTGCTGGCAGTAATATCAGTTAATAATTTTTCAGCCAGAGTGTTACATGCTGAAGACTAAGTCCTGCGTCGTCCATAATGATTGCCTCTACATGAAAAATGGTAGATTCACAGCTATGTCATATTTATGTTTACAGTCACGATAAATGTAGGAGGCACAAATTATATGCCAATCAACTTCCAAGCCGAAGCTGAAAAACTAAGTTTCCACCGGATACAGGAACAACAAGTTTATCACCTTCCCGGCAGAAGCAACAAGTCCACTTTACGCCAAGCTTTAATGTTTTAACGGCTTGCTCCCTTCCTCTCGCACGTTGCTTCGGTGATTTCCGCTCTCCTTCTCTCGCTAGTTCTGTAGGGAAAAGTGATAGTCAAGATAATACTCTCCAACTCGTTCGTCGAGCTTTAAACCAAACAAGCTTCCATCCATTGTGTAGCTGTATGCAGTGAACGGTATTCTGAGTCACGGCAGATATATCCCGGGCGCCCCAACGTCTTATGACGAAATAATCCGCTTCTTCCTTCTCCTTAATTTCTATTCCTCTTTTAGTTTGGTCGAATATTTTCTAAGCTTAATATTCACTTAATTTCCGAAACATTTATATCTCCTGAAACTGCATACAAGTAAACCTTAAAATGTCCTTTTAAATACTAAATAAGTTTTCTTACATCTTAATATTTTACGTTACTTTTTTTCGTTTAAAAGCAATTGAAATACACTTCCATTTTTACTACATAATTACTTTGGATCAATCAAATTCCTTTTTCTTTTATTATTGCTTATACGAATGATTTTAAATTTATTTTCGATATGCTACAACCAAAGCTTCAACTTTTTACGTTTGCTACATCAAATTTCATATAAACCCGAACATATTCATTTCTTATTTTA
Source organism: Vandiemenella viatica (assembly GCA_031002005.1). NCBI lineage: Eukaryota > Metazoa > Arthropoda > Insecta > Orthoptera > Morabidae > Vandiemenella > Vandiemenella viatica. The sequence continues at coordinate 54,218,514 of JARYHS010011408.1, forward strand.
TTCTGATTTTTATAACATCAAAAACTGTTTTAAACCTCACCAACACCGTTCAATTATTTTCCTGACTATTAAAACCTGCTTTCCCTCCGAAGGAATACGATTACTGATGACATGCTTATGTTAAATCTGGAAATTACTATTACTCTGTGGCTCACTAAAGGTGTGTGGCGGAGAACGCGTTGCACCTATCCCAATGTGTAATCGTTTGTGCATCGGAAGGAATATACGGGATATGGAAGGAGACGCCCATGGGCTATTCAGCGAATCATTCCAGCATTCACCTTGAGGTGTCCACGAAAACCATTGGGAAACAAGATCAAGATGGCCCGAGCGGTTTCCCTAGACATACTCCTGTTGGATTCTATGTTTACTCGCTCGATCAATCCTTCTTATTCCATTTCCTAATCATTCTTAGGATAAAATAGTCTAGAAAAGAAACGGTTGTGGTCCTGATTTCTCTTATTTCTCGTTGCTGGTAATAAAATATGTTAACTGTAATCCTGAAATAGGTCTGTCAGGAACCTCTCATTTAGCTTCTGACGGGAGCAACAGTTGTGGTATTGAGATCTTCCCAACCTAACTCCTCCAATAGCGCACTTAAGCTTTCCATCCAGCTATATATACGTATCACGGCTCTTCTTTGGACCAGTACCTCCACTAACACCTTTTGATGGGGCCCCCATACAGAACAACAATATTCAAAGTGAGGACGTACTAGTGCTTTAGAAGCAATCAATTTAACTTTCGGTGTACACTGTTTTAAATTAAGACCTAGGAATCGGAGCTTATGGTTTGATTTCCAAATTACCTTCTAAATATGATCATTCCCCAGTAAATTATTATGAATTGTTACCCATAGTTATTTAGCGTAATGTACCGTAATAATTAAAGTGACGTCAATTGTATATTTAGAGCTAAGTGTCTTCGACTTGGCACTTTTTAGAGTTTAGCTACAAAGTCTTCGCACCAGACGATTATTTTCACAACATCGGTTTGTAACAAAATGCAATCACCCTAGGTTTTATTTCACGATAAATAAAAGTATCCATGATTATTTGAATAAATGCATGACATGTGAATACGCGAAATGTTCTAAAATCTCACACATATTTATCACCTTACGGATATTGTCTAGATGCATTTTCATTGAATTGTCTGCGATTTTCACCATAAATGTTAAGAAAAAATTAGGGTTTCATATTACAAGCACTTTTCTCATCTGTAGTGGATATAAGTGGGACTGGATAGCAAATTTTGCAAACTACTTCCACGGCCACCAGTACATTACCCCAAACCCTGTTGCCTTATCAATTGTATTAAAATATCCTTTATTTTTTAACCACTTTGTAGACTGAGTAGGGAAGATATTTTATCAATAGAACCATCATCAACTTTATCGGTGTCTCCTTTACTGTACTAAAAGTTCATGGTCTCAATTATAAATGGCGACAGTTACACGATATGAACATTGACAAAAATATGATTTCTTATAATATTTCCTAAATTTATAATATGGTATAATGTACAGAAATGGCTATGGTCTAGCTCTAGAGCGAGAATCTTTAATGTTCAATGCGACGATGGACATTGTTCAACCGAACGTGGCGGTGTAACGGTTAGCGTTCTCGCCTCGCATTCGGGAGGACGGCGGTTCAAATCCCCGTCCGGGCATCCAGATTTGGGTTTTCCATGGTTTCGAAAATCACTCCAGGCAAATGCCGGGATGCTTCCTTCAAAAAGGTCATGGCCGAATTCCTTCCCATTCCTTGCCCCCCATCCTTTCCCGTCTCTAAAGACCTCGCTGTTGAAAGACGTAAAGCAGTTAAAAAAAAAAAAAAAAAGAGATTGTTCAGTCAGTGTTTGCCAATATACTCATAAACTATTCGGTTTATCGCAAACTGTTATCGGCAAATATCTTTGCCTGGGCTGTTATATGAGCAAGAGAGCTTCTCTGAATTTTAGTACAGTCACTATTGCAAAGAATATGACGTCTTTTTACCATATCAGACTGTACATGAACCAACACATCAATACAATCTTTCCACTCGACTTTTATAGGTTGTATCTGGCTACAGATGTTTGTTGCCAGCTGATCAGACGTACATTCTCGAACAGAATCTATGGATTGGTTTCTCTTCCGACTCTCTTCCCTTGTCTCGATTCCTCATGCCTCTGCAGACGCTGCTTTCACACCGGAACATTCGATAATTAACAAACGTTAGGGTTTTAAATGAAGTATTATTTGGTATTATTCTTATAAAGAAATAAATGAAAATTTATCAAGTTAAATAACGCAACAAAACCTTCTCGGGTGACCAGCCGGATGGCGGTGTAAAAACATGACGTTTCAACAGCTGACTCAGATGTCTTCATCAGGTATCTTGTAGTTGTTCACAGCAGACTGTCTCTGCCTCGACTTGCTTGGCCACCCATCGAACCTCCTTTATACCTTCAGCTGGAAGGCCCGCTCCCTCTGATTGGTCGAGAGCGTTGTATAAAATCTCCACTAACACACAAGTTAAATAATAATCACAAACATGATGACAATTACTGTAAGACGAAACTTAAAATTTATGTGTCATGTTAAAATGTTCATCTCGAGTTATAAATTACTTCATACATAAGTGTAATGTGTCAATCTTGTTCTACGCAAACAATGAGAAAATGAAATACTACACATTCTCTAACGAACAAAACTCTTTTGAGTTTAACAAACTCGTATTTTGCTTCAGTACCTTTCTCTAATACTTGAACTCCACCTATAAAAAATGAATGCAGAAAGGTTTTACCAGCTTTTCAAAAATTGCTTATTTTAATTACTTATTACCTTAAAAACTGAGATGAAATGTAAATCAACTCTCAAATTTGTGCGTCGGAATACGCGCAAACTGCACAGAAATTGTATGGCACAAAGAGCAGCAGACAGTCCGACGATGAAATTCGCACCAGATAACACGCGGGGAGTCCGTTTTCCGAGCGCAGTTCTTTCCTGGCGCAGATTACTAATTACGGGGAAGTGAGCCTCGAAGGCAACACTTTTTATTTGGCGCGGCCACCAAGCCACTATCTGCGCCGCCAGTGGCGAGTGAGGCAACTGCGATAACCGGCCGCAGCCGTGTCAGCGGAATGAGGCCACACACGGCCACAAAAGAGGGAAAAACAGAATGGCAGGAAGGAAGAGAGGGGGGCGCTAAAAAGCGAGCGGGACGGACGATTTCCTAACCCGCCGCCTCACACCACTGTGTATTTTGTTTCTTCATAATACATATCACTGAAAGTAACTCAAACAAACAGCATATTTCAATGCTTTTGAAAGCGAGTGCACCGCATGTGGACCTCAAGCTCTGACTTCTTCATGGAAACGAAATAAGTGTCGTATGTACATGTGAGTTAACATCTTAAGTATCTAAACAACAAACGTTGTTCAGTAGAATTTTAATTAAATTATTATGAAATCACTTTTAGATTTTTTTTATTTTTTATTTACTGCTGTACGCCTTGTGTACGGCTAAGGTCATTACAGGTGGGATTGTACTGGAACTGTTGACAAGGAACGGGAACGAATTCGGCCATGACCTTTTTGAAGGAAGCATCCCGCCATTCGCGTGGAGTGATTTGGGAAAACCATGGAATACCCAAATCTGGATGCCCGGACGGGTATTCGAACCCGCGTCCTCCCGAATTCGAGGCCAGAACGTTAACCGTTAACCCACCACTCTCGGTCCTCTTTTAGAGAGAATAAATAAATTACGATGAATATAGCACAAATACGATTTTAACATTTACTCGCATTTAGGCGATAAAAACATGATTACAAGATTAGAATCTTACAGAAAAGACGCATTTTTGTTTCTGTTTCCTATAATATTCCTTCTCTCGATACAACATATTGTACTTTGTGGACGTAGTTATAAGCATCGCTGGTAATGTTGCTGCCTGTGTTCTGAAACTGTTGGTACTGGTATTCTAGTCGCCTTGTATAGGTACAGTCTGCCAGAAATAAGCCTACGAGATATTAAAATATGTGTTAAATCGATCGAGGAGATGTTTCTAAAAGAATTCATAAAATTCCTATTTACTTGAAAGAAACTCGTTTCAGAAAGTCTGAGAAGCCACGACCTGTTTGAAAACGCATTTTTATGACAAGCCGTTTGATAGACCTAACCAATGTCACGCGAGATTAATGAGAGATTACGAGATTCTTTTATGTATACTAGCCCACGTAAGATGGAGTCGGTACGCTAATAGCGAGCATTTAGTCTCCAAGATGTAGCCACTACGAGACCAAGAAAAGAAGAAGTATTGTAGTGCAGGTCGAAAGTGTTGAAGAAATATTTACACACCACGTTAAAAAGAAAAGGGAAGGATGAACGAAGAATAATAAGAGGGTGAAATCGCAATTCGTACGAACGATGCTGACTGCAGTTAATGGAGAAGTAGAATAAGGAAGTGAACATTTGTGAATCATATCGCGAGTTAAGATTGAATGGTTTGCTACAGGAACAGCAATGAGTAAATTAACCGCGAACAACCGATCTGAAGAAATAAAAAATTCTAAATATTTTATGGCAAAGTTAAATGTTTCGCATACCTTTCTTGCACTTGAAGTAATAACCGATCCTGAAAATAACTAGAATAGCTCACCAATAGAGAGGAAACTAAGTTAAACAAAGCCTTCGAGAGAATACATATATACTGACAAAAGTGTTCCGAAGAAATTGTTTTCTAGCGTTAAGGGGTGATTATGTGGTCAAATAACATTAATAGTAACTGTTCAAACGTTAACGCAGGACAAACTTCATTAAAAGGTATGTTTTCTAATTGCGGGAGTCTTGCAGTCTTGAGAAATTAAGCATAATATACCATAATTAAAAATTATGTGGAGGCATTGTCCACAACTGTTAACAACAGAAATAAAAGTGCGTGTAAGATTGTTCACCGTGCTTGAAAACACATTTGAATATCCTGAAATTGTTTTCAGGAGCTACTTGTGAAGAAAATTTTCACGTGGGACAGATTTAATAGACTTTTTATGTTCCACTGAGTTCACGTAACCATTCGACATTTAAAATAATATCTAACATTTCTAATTCAGTTAAACTTCATTTAAAAGTCAACAAATAAAAGTAAACAGCTGTTTTATAATCTTCGAACAAAATGTTTTTAGTTTGTGTGCATAGTGACAGCATGTAAAATGAAATTTACAATAATAACATTTAGAAGCAAATTTAAAGCAGCGAAATAGTTATTAATGAAAATATACTAACATAAGTGCAGATTACATTTAAACTGAGATAGTGAAGAATCAAAAGAAGGGTGGTGTACATTACTCAGATTCGTTGAATGAAATGATTCGTTGAATGAAATAATTGGTAAAAACTATACTTGGTATTCACTCTCCTTTTGATAGTATGGTCCACCCGTGGGTTGTTTGGTGGTCAATGTCCTACTAAGGAAGCTAGAATATCTCCGCCATCAGTTTGTGAACTGTGTTCGGCATGATAAGTCTATATATTATATGTGTAGTGAGTAATCTTTGGCCGAACCGTTTCAACATTCGCCTACAGTATTACTGAAAACCACGTAGAGATCGTAATTAGGACGCCAGATCTGGGTTTTGAAGATGGGTCTGTTGCACATCCCCAGTACATTGCGGTGGCATTTTAAAGCGCTCTCCTCCACTATCGAATTAATGTTACCATGCGATTTTCCTACGTGTTGCAACTGGATGAATATTCAGCGGGTTAGATTTCAGGTTTGTGGAGATATCGGTCTACGAAGGCGATGGGCAGCAGTGTAATTATTTCAGGGTATGCTAGTCAGGGAGTGAATGTGGGGTGTCGCCATTACGTCTCTCTGGTGGCAAGAGAGCTAAGCAGATAGCAGGTAGTTTTTGCTGGTTTCTCTCCACATGTCAGCTTTTATGGAAGACATCCTTCCCTCTGTCACCTAACAACTACTGTGAGTGATGAAGTTGGAGTTTCTTCACAGTCGCATTCGTAATGTTTCAGCAGGGCAAACAATCTCAACACTTACTAGGGTAGATCGCTGTCTTAACTGAAAATCAGAGATATTTATTATTACTGGGGAATGAACGCATTCAAGCATTGTACAGTTTAGGCTGTACTCATTCACAAGGGCATTCTTTCTGTTCGTTTCCTTGCACTTTTTGCAATTTAGTTTATGTTGTATTTATCAAACGATGCCAAAATAACGTCCATGGTTTCCCTAAACCACTACAGGCGAATTACGGCATGGTTCCTTCAAAAGGTCATGGCCGACTTCTTTCCTTTTCCTTGTCCCCGGTCCTTTCCCACCTCTAACGACGTCGACATTGACGAGGCGTAAAGCAATAAGGGAAATAAGAAGCTATAACATGGAGATCGTTTTCAATTTTTCAACAACCGTCAGAGATTTTTGCTTCCTTAGGAAATTATCCGGAATAGCGCGAATCATACGTGTAATTGGTATTTATCTGCGTTTCGCAACCTTTTCTCAACCCGAGGACCAGTAAAATATTAAAAAGCGCAGCCAACAGAAACCCTGTCACCAAATTATTACGTCCACACGGAATTATTACTGTTATTTAGCATATCTGTAGCTATGAGTCCGACGTGTTGCACGTATGATATTAATAGTTTTAATTTTCATTTCTGTCGGCAGTCCCCAATGACTGCTAATTGTTTTCTTTTTCATGTATCTTAAATTCAGTTAGAATAAAATTTTTAAAATTCTGCCTGCGGAACACCTTCTCATCGGACTGGACTGGACTGGATGAGAGAAGCTGGTACATACAATTGGTATCTAACACAAGTGGTGCTCGAGAACTAGCATCCCCCGACGTGGGCCTGCAGATTACATCACATACTATCGCAACGATCGCCGGTTGAACACTCTCAGCTGACCGCCGCCACTATCGAGACAGCTCCGGTCGTTATGAACGCTAGGCCACGGTCAGATCCGATTGAGCCCGGGGGCAGACGCACAGACAGGCCGCATCAAATTACGGGCGCGCAAGTAATTGCGTGGGCGGGCAAGTTGAGCGGGCGAGGGCGTGGTGCGCGGGCAGATGGATGGGCCGACGCATCTGCCGGGTAAACACGGCCGATAATTGGAACAGCACGCGGGAGCAGGCGCCTCGGCAGGTGCGGCAAATTGCATCTGATCGGCGGTCGCAACGTACGCCGGCTGGGCGTGGCGCTCACCGCGTGAGCGATACGCAACGCACGTAATCCTCAGCAGTGGCCAGCCGTCAGGGCAAGCTTTAAAAACAGCTATAGAGAGACCGCCTACATTTATAGACCGAATGACAACGAACTTCAGAGGTAAAGCTCAGGACTCGTATTCGGGAGGACGCGGATTCAAATCATCGTACAGCCATCCAGGTTTTCCATGGTTTTCTATCTAAATCAGAATTTCTTTCTGTTTCTTTCCCATATATCTTCCCGGCTATAAGGACCTCAACGTCGGCAAGGTTAAATAAAATTCCACTAAATGGAAAACGAAGGCACATTTTTGGTTGGAGCTGCGCATGTTTCCTTAAAATTTAACGTAACTCTCCAAATTACCCTATTTCATTCACAATACCAGTCATCGGTGTTAGTTACGTTAAGTTCTTGATTGTTTCTCTGGCACTGCAGTAGTTATGTTGTTTTTTTTTTTTTTTTAAAAAAAAATAGGATTTAAATAATTTATTGTACAATGCGTTACAGTTTGTTTAGGTGCCGTACCCATATCCGACTGTAGGCGTTTACCCTTCATGGGAACGTTTCGTGTAGACGGTGCACTGGATGGTTTCCCAACGTCTTCCTCGGTGTGACAGTTTCGTGTTATTGCGTTTATGATTGTGATGGTGTATGTGCCAGTTTAGAGTGTTGTTTGTGTTGTGGGTGAGAGATTAAAGAAGGAAGAGACTGAAACCTGTTGTACGCCCATTCAAGCCTACTCTTCCGAAAGGTACCGGGCTTAACGTCTTCATCAAACGTACGAATCAGTACCAACAGCATCGTATGCCTTCACTCCATACGCACTCCGGAAAAGGCATTCGGTCTTTGCGACCATTTGGTCAGTTCCAGTTTGTTTCCGTACCAGCTTATGTACCAGGCTTTGATTATGATATTGTGGGAACTACAGTGGCGACAGCACAAGACGAACACAGCATTAAATTAAAACTACCCTTGCCCTAGGCCGGACTCGCCAGTAGCCCCCACAATGCGAAGCTAGCGTGCTAGTCCCTACACTGTCAGGGTCGACAGGTTTGGGATTCAACCTAGGACTTTGGTGGACAATATTAGGAATTGTGTAGGCCTAACACCATTTCTCCTACACTGCCAGACAAGTCCTGATGAAAATTTCCTCCAACACCAGGAATGAAACCAGCTAAACCCGTGTCAGCGCCGGACACACAATCACAGTTCCGCAACTAAGTTAACGGGGCAGATGATTTGCTTTTATTACATTGTTAATAGTAATAAGCAATACGTCAGTGTGCAGCATAGAGATGTTAAGGGTCGCCTGTTTGAGGGTACGGGTGCTTTTCATTAAGTGTTATTTTCGTCTTGTGTTGTCAATACCAAGACCCTAAACTTTAATAATTATGATGATACGCGTATGTATGCACTGGAAGTAACAAAAACTCTGTTGGTTAAGATGGCTAAATGCCAATTAAAAATAAAATATTTTACGTTTCTCGTATTCGGCTCATTGTCCACGTAATGCAATTAATTTCCAATATTGCCGTATGTTGGATCATTTGAAGCAATACGATCGGATAGGCACATTTTCAGAGGTCAGTGTGGTTCCCGGAGTCTCCGTATGCTAGCAGAAACAATTTTTACAGATAGATCGGTTGCGGCAATAAGTAGATTCAGTTTTAGGGAAATACAAGTTATGCAATTGCTAGAAAATGTAAATCAGTTTGCTAGCGACCATATATCAACACGCTCTATTTCCTGTTTCGCTTACTAAATTTTCTGCTCTTCCCAGTATAGCATTTTCTGAAACTGGGGGATCAGGGTTTTTTGGTGTTTTTGGAAAATGAATTCGAAATAGATTGACGAAAAGCTTGATCTCTTGTTTAAGATTTAATATTCCACACTTCCCTTACAGGACAGTTGTCTACAAGTAATAACCTTAGTCACAGGAGAGAAATTTGAGGAAATGTGGTCTCAGAGGTCAACAACAAATAAAATTGTTTGTTTTTTAAATCATTAAATACTTTGACTACACAACTAATATTTCATTTAGCGAATTTTTGTTTTAAATTGTTTCATTGTTTGAGGTACTCGATAATTCATTATATATTTTCTGGCTCTGTTAACTAAAACAGAAAATTTCCTCAGTCCTCTTTTTGTGTAGTCACATAAGGCAGTAAAACTCCATATTCTAACAGAAGGGACCATTTTAACAAAAAAAATACAGTAACTCATATAATTTTGTAAATAACTCCGTCTACAAATAACTTTTTTGGTGAATTTTATTTTATTTTATTCCCCAGACGTGGTGTAGACCACAAGGGCGAAACGCGTCTGTGAAATAAAATAAAATTCACCAAAACAATTATTTGTAGACGGAGTTATTTATAAAATTATTGTTCAAAACTGTAGAAATACGGCCTATTACCAGATTAATCAGTAGTAACTGTTTCTAAATAAATGTGTCAGTAAAATAACAGTAAACTGTTAACAGCCAATAGGTTAAAAGTTCAATTAGGTGAATTGCTATTCTCCGAGGTTTAATACACCGAAAAAATGGTACAAAGCCTCTACTATCGTTTTTTTTTCGCAAATGATTTTCACATAATCAAGAAAATGTTGTTTAAGGTACAGCAACAATTAACAACTATTTTGTAGGTCCTCAGAATGAATCCATCGAAGTATCTGCTTTGATTGTAAAGGATATATAGATTACACCAGGAAATTAGTTCTACAACGGACGCAAAAAAACAAAACAAAAATAAAAATGGCTCCTTTACTTCTCCCGTAATACAAAAAATTACAATGTTGTGTGCAAAAAGTCTTTAGAAAATAAATTCATGTCCACAGTTGTAAATAAAACTATTACTATCCGCCCCAATAACCTTCATAAATTACAAACTTCATTGGTTGTATTGAAAAGGTTTATTTCTGACGAGTTCCTCAGAAATAATGTTTCCAAGCAATTCTTTGTTTTCGGCATATCGCAAGTTGTACTCATTATTGGTACATCATATCACAATTACGAAGGTTTCTTCTTGCTTCTTGCTCTCCGCCACTAACCGAATCCTATAACGACCTGAATCGAATTTAACCTTTCCCTAGACTTTCAGTACGTAGAGACATTCTTTATCCTAGAATAAAATGCACATACATGGATATTAAAGTGCATCTCTATTACAACTGAAAATGTCCAGAAGTGTATGCAAACACACTACTATTGTAGTAATTCTATCGGAGAATTCATGGAATTATTTTCCGTTATCAGAATTTGTTTCTATTATTCATTTGTTATTTGGAGTCGTACTGTTGTGCTTCCAAAAAAATAATAGCTATTTTTAAACTAAACATAATGTGAAATGAACACGAAGAAGTGAAAACATACGCAAATATTCTTTTATTGACATTGAAAGAAAAGTAAACAAAGTGAAGGCGGTTCTGTGTTCCGTGAGTGTGCCAAATAAAAATAAAACAAAACACGGAAAAAAATGGTTCTTTGAACTGTGTGATTTTAACTTTCAGGATGTTCGCAGGCTTATTTTGAAGGCCATTAAAACGCTTTACCACCTCAGGCAGCATAAGATTTGACAAATGTAATGAACTGTGATTCATCAACCATCCTGAGACAATTATCCTGTGGGAAAAGTTCGGATACACTATGGGCATATACATGAACATATGGTTCATCAGTTGTCTGTTTTCAATTAAGCAGTTTGTTTCCATAAAATTTTCTTTCTGAGTTATTACTAAAACAAAAGAGTTTAAAGAAATAATGATACTGTATTTAATATAGACTAAAGAAAATATTTTATACTTCACCGCAAGATGTTTTGTGCCTGCATACAATTTTTAATCTACAGTATATTAAAAAGATGTATAATATTTTAGGAGATGATAGTATGCATCAAAATAAGACAAAAATGTCAATTAAACATTTGGTCTCAAACGCTTGGTCTCGGGGATAAAGTCAGGCCCGCAATGTGACGCCCGCCGCGGCAACGTATGCCTCAGCCCTTCGGCCCTTCGTTTCAATGAACGTCATGACGTACAGGACCAACCAAGACAGTTTCAAAGAGTGCGCGATTCCTTACGCCGAAGAACGGAGGCAAGCATTACCGTGGGTGTATGTCATATTGCGGACCTCTTATTAACTCCGAAAGTATGCGTTTGCGACCCAATGCTTATTAGACATTTTCGTCTTACTTTGATGCATACTATCACCTCCTAAAATAATTTACACTTTTTTAACACCCCGTATATTTTATCGCTCCTACCAATAATAATTTGTGACTGCTGCCACCCGCAGTCATCGAACAATTTACCTATTAATTCCGTCCATGATAATGATTATGGAAAAAAACAACAGTGAATTTCACAAAATTTGCCATCAATTATTACCCTTACTTTCCAAGTGCTTTAATCCATATAGCCTATTTCTAGAATAGTGAACGTCCAGAATATGTGAGCAACATTGCTTACAATATGACTGCTACAAACGTAGAGATATCTCAAGAAGACGGCTGAGTTAGTGTTGATGAGTCAGAGTCTAAACCTTTCCAGAGAATACTAAATCTACAAATTAACGATTATAAACCATGGCGCAAGAAATATCCAGGTCAGAGATATAATCTTTTGTCGCATACTGTTTCTGCTAGCATGTTGTCTGCTGGACCTATCTAGAGGGGTCACTACGTGGCAAAGCAGTCTCGCAAGAAATTCCAGAGAATATAATCGAAACTATTTGACGGAATGCCACGAAGTCTAGAAAGAATTCGTTGAAGTTTAGTGCAATATAATTACGACTTACTTATTTAATCCCGTTCTTAACATTATTGTGGCTTTCATTAAATTTCATTTTCATCACATTTTTCGTATATAAGCTTCTTTAAATATCAATTTCTGTTTACATCGTATTGAACTAGCAATATCTGGGTTTCATATTTCGGACACTTTCCACAAAACCGTGGTGTGGAATAAGTTATGTGTTATGTTTGGTAATTTTAATAAATTTTCGCAAATGATATTAACTGTTCTGTCAATCAACTGGAGAGAACGTTTCCTCTTTTAACGAATAACAGGAAATGTCAGTCAACAACAAATTCATTTGTGTTCTTGAACATTAGTTGTATTCTATATAGCGCTCATAGATTCTGGAGTATCAATTAAAGTAAGTTTATTTATCGTGTGAGAAGCAAATAATATATAAATTCGAATATATATTAATTATACAGAAAAACAAACTTATCCAATTATATCATGGCAGACCACGAATTAGTAACAACAAGTTCGTTCGTTGTCGCTTCGATTAGATCTTTTATTGTATACTGGGCTGAACATAAACTGACGATCTGGAGTTTGCGTGGCTTCACATTCGCGTACAACAGACTCCACGGGAATGTCCCACTTGTTCAAATTTGTCTTACACCTAAACCAGAGCGCAATTTGTTGAGTAATCTCCAAACAGTCCACTTCTCTTCCTGGCCAGGGGAATGTCCTTCAACAGTCGTTAGCCATTCTTGTGAATTTTGATTTCTCCAGTGTTGTTTGCTTTGGTGACTCTATTAGTTCCCGGTTCGTTCTGAGGAAGCTCTTCTTTGACTTAAGATGTGGCTGGTAGCCATACAATGAATTGACATAAGAGGCTGATGCCTTGATCTTCTTTTTCCTGGCTGGAGGTGCTAAACCTGAAACGCAGTGCTCCAAGTAACGAGTTTTTTGTTTTCGTTAACATCGGTAACTGTTTCAGTATGTAGTATATAAACGTAAAATAAATCTAGATATAAACCAAATCCTCAAATATTTATACAGAGAGCTGATGGGATTCTGGACTCTTGTAATTACCCATAATTTTTTGCGTAAAGTATCGTTATCATTAGTATTCGTGTAGAGGTGAGCTAAAAATACGTAACTTGAACTACCTAAGTCGCTGGTTGAAATGCTATCCTTAATATGAATGAATTTAGTAAAATCTGTTCACTGATTTATACCGCTTCAACAGTTCAGTTTAATATACACTGTTACAACAAAGTTATTGCTAACAGGCTCTACAAAGCAGAAATTCCAATTAATACACACAGAGAACACTTCTGTTATTACAGGCCTGTGAAAGCGTGCTGTAGTTCTGAAACAACTGTAACTAGAAAGCGATCAGCATTTATGGAAACGAATAATGTTTTACCTGGCGCGGTGCTCCTTGTTTAGTTCCCAGGAGGGCCTGCAAAGCAGACGAGCAAACGGTGACCGAAAAGACTGAGATTGTTTGAATATCTCCTCCTTGGCGATGTGCAGTTGGCTGCCAGACGGAAGAGGATGAAACGTACTGTACGTGCTGTCTGGTATTTGAGGACCGTCTGGCCCTGCTGGGGAATCTGTGTAATCTGAAGAAGGACTCAGATTCTCCAGGCTCGAAAACCTTCCCGCAGACGTTTCCAAGCCCATTGCAGTAACGGAGGCTTGGATTTTTTTGAAAAATCTACTCAAACAGATCTTACTGAACGTGGTGGATGGGTGGTAGTGCTCTAGCCCGGCATTACAGAGGACCCAGATTCGAAAACTCGTCCGGCCATCCAGATTTGTGTTTTCGATGGTTTCAGCAAATTGCTGCAGGCAAATTCCGGGATGATTGCTTCAAAATGTCACTGTCGAATTCCTTCCCGTTCTTTCCCCCACTACTTTCAAGCTTCTAATTACGTCGACGAGGTGAATAGCTGCAAATAAAAAAAATAAAAAAACTGAACTTGATATGAGATAATCAGTTTTAAACGAGTAGTATTTATATTCGGTGAAATCGTAGAAGAAATCAACACTTTACTAAAAACCATATGGTTGAATAAATATGATAGTTATTTTTATACTTTCAGTCGTGTGGAAATACACAATTTCCATACATTAAACATACTCTCGTAACTTCCATGTGTGACCATGACTTTATTGGTAGATTAAAAAAAAAAAAAAAAAAAAAAACTGTAGTCATTTATTGTGCGCCAAAATATTGTTTCCTGTAGAATGAATATTTTTCTGAAATAGAATAAGTGAAAAAAAACTTATACCTATGTGATAAGTAAAAAAGGAAAGGCAGTTTAGTATTTGAAGGTTTCTCTGCATAGTAGAAATTATTCTTAAGGAATATTTTTAACAAAATCGTTTTGATATATGATTGAAGAATATATTGGACTTCTAGAGATATTCTTCACGTGACCTTAATGATTATATGATGAATCCTCTTTTTTTAGTGCACTTCTGGACGTATTCAATTATAGAATATGCATTTAATTTATCTGTAATTGTTGTGTTTCCAAGTACTACCATGCTTCTTTTCAGGAATACCTTAATTACAACACCTTGCGTTTTCATCGTCCATGCTTCAAAAGAATAAGTAAAAACTGAACTATGAAACATTTTTTTGTTTTAGTTCTGGTTTGTCTTCGTATATTTGTTGGTTCAAATAATTTACTATTTATCCATGGTGCTGGTTTTCTACTTTGTTGTCTGAACTTAATTTAAAATGTATTCCGCCGTTTACTTCATAACTGTTAAATAAAAGTGAAAATTGAAACAAGGCAGGAATTCGGAAGAAAATTCTTGATGCTATTTCTTAATTTTCTAAGATATATGCCACACTAAATAAAAAATAAACATATTATCATTTATTTTATGGTCTGACAAGTGTATTATTCCAAAAATATATAACAGTAGAAAGTTTCGTGTCGTCTTTTTCAAAAGATAAGTTCGTAAGTATTTTTTTTTTTATTAGAAATAACAAGTGTCCTTCAAAAATGTAGAAGCAGCATCCGATTCCTCTACGGTGTCTAACAATATAAATTAGCAGAAAGTAAAAATGATCTATTAAATATTTCATTTCACCTACATCGACGAACAGATTCCGGCTCAGTTATTAATAGAAAAAATTATAATAAATTCTTCCAGTTTAAAACTATGATAACTTTTACTTAATTCATTTTCTGTTGACGTAAATGCTAAGTACCCAATGAATTGCTGATTTCATACTTTTCCAGTATTAGAGAACTTCAAACTTTATAGAGTGCATATAGTCTCTTAAACGATAGCAAACTTTGTTACTACTTTTATACCAGAAATTATCTGTCAGTCAAATTATTCCAGTCCACTTCCTGTACACCAAAACAACACGAAACTCAACTAATAATTGCTTCAATTGACTGCGAATTGTGTTGGGTATACGAAGCAACCAGTTGACAGCAACGTTTAGCAGTGTCCAGCATTGGCACGCCTCAGGAAGATTTAAGAAAAGGAACACAATTTAACTTTATGATAACAGATAAAAACTTTCTTATCCTCTTTTTGATATACAATTTACTCAAAATTCATTGTTACTTCTATTAGAAACAAAAATTTTCTTCATTTTGTTAATCTTTCATTCAAATTTAACGCTATTAACCTTCCTCAAGAAGTTTTTCTTCTTACTTGTATCTTTTATGTACTGTAGGATTTGTTTGAAACTTTGTTTTGTTTTGCACGTAGCCTTAAAAGAAGAAACTGGATCATTAAAACAGCAACAAAGTGAAGGATATACCTAAGCCAGGCCTTGCTCTGATAAATAAAGTTAACATTACTTTGGATAAGAGTTTTAAGGTCTACAGTATTATTCTTTGTGATAAGTTAGAAAACCTTGGGACTATTTATAGTACAAATTATAACTCGTAATCACGATTTTAGAAATCGTAATATTAATCCCGAGACGTATCCGAAAAACTTTAGTAAGGAATTGTTATGTCTTAAATTTAAATGTGAAAATGAAATTATTCATTGTTAGCCTAACGTGGCTAGTAAAAGCATCTACTGCAATTAAAACTCCCTCAATAGTTTATTGTTCTACGAATTGTTGACGAGAACGAGGTCAATCAATACCCACTATATTATTATCCAACGAAATTTGTCGAGCATTAATTGCCTCAAATGAAAAGCGAGCAACATTTAAATAATTTACCTTTCGGCGTCAGACAAAAGAGTAATTTTTAGTGCTTTCTATCATTTTGAGATCCGAATGAAACAAAAACTAAAATGGTCTGAATACTTCGATGGTTTTATGAATCTCTGCAGTAGAATTGTTTTATAGGTTCATTTTATATTTAATACACAATAGCGTCTGGCAACAAAGCAAATGAAAAATTATTTTTTCCGTCCTGCGTAATATTTCACCTAAATTGGGTCCCTCAAAAATGCATCCGTCCTTGTTATAATGATACTAAAATAAATAAAAATAATTCAGCTAATGCAAGTTATTCCCTGGAAGAGAATCTACATTAGTAACACAATAATTTCGAATTCAAACTCCGGTATCTTTGCAAACAATTACTTTTAATTGAAGAAATGAATTTTCAGAAATACCTTACATTACGTACATGCCTTTAAAATAACTGAAACTAATTTCGTATTTGTACTTGCAAGTGGTGTATATTTGAGAAATTAGAAGAAGCAGCAGAGATAAAGATCTTTCTAGGAGTAAACGAACAGTCAAAATCAAGTTAGTCAAACTTCTCTCTTTTGATATTTTACGATTATTGTGCATTTCTTCGCCCATCACTTTGTAGTAACCGACCATTCAGTAAAGATACCTCAAAGTAAATTAGAAATTTAATTAAAATCCGACGGAATGAAGTAATTAGTTACCTCAAAGTGATATTCTTAGAGCTTAATTTTATATACACATTTTTTCCAATTGGTTCATTCTAAAAATTAATTTCGTTACCGTATTCGATTATATTTTTGTTGGTTTGTGTAATTTAACGACGATAATAGTGCAGGGATGAAGTGACGCTAACAGAGATATTCAAGACTGGGAACCACTTAAAAGAATGATCACTGATGCATAAACAAACGAAATTATAGCGATTCCAGGTCTGTTACTGCAATTAACTCAAAATAACCAAGCAAATATTGAGGAAGACTCAATTCTTCCTATGAAAAATGTCTCTTCTTTTTGTATATCAATATTTCGGCTGTCCTCTTCCAGACACACACATTAGTCATCTAGTTATTGTGGAATACATTGTAGGATGAATTAATTTCCATTCTAATTTGAATATGGTCATTATTCTTAATTTTAAACATATATATGTACTGTACATAAAAAATATAGATTCTTGTCAATTGAATTTTTTTGTGAAAAACGGAATACAAACGAATTCCAAATTAACTATGTACAATGTTTAAAACATTCCATACCCATGTGTGGTTGCTCATTTTTGAACACTAGAATGCCTTCGCCTTACTCAACCATAATGGTGAGTGGTTACCACTCGAGCCTGATACCCGGGAGGACACTGCTTCGATCACCAACCTGATTTCGTTTTACATGGTAACACAAATCACTACAGGTGAATGGCGCACTGTGTTCTTCAAAATTCCATCGCAGGATTTTATTCCTTTCCTTGGGTCCAGTCGCCTCATAGTACTAAGCATTTTTTAAAAAAAATCTTTTCCTGTAGTTAACAGTTCGAAACAGTTATTCCCTTATCGATCCTGGCGAGTGAGAAGAAACTTCCCCTACAATACGGATTCGCTCGACCTCGGATTCTGCTCCCCCGATTTTTTTTTATTTATAATGTTTCCAGAAATCACTCGACACGAATTGCAGGCTGTTTCGCTGAAAATGTCATGACCCAGATGCTTCCCTTTCTCCTGTCACAATCCTCTTCTGGTCCAAGTTTTCCCCAAAGACCCAGGCGGACATTAAAACAACCAGTCTTGTGGAGGTATAACGGATGCAGGTTCTAACCTCAGGCGTTCATCAGTTGTCCTGATTTTTGAGGCGTTTGAAAGTAGACATTTAGGTGAATACAGGTTGGCTATCCCATTTCAGTTTCAAATATTACAATGCTCAAAAAATTAGTAGACTACTTAATCCACAGAGAATAGCCTGTATTATTACGGAGACTGCCACTGCGAACACTTACGTTCACGTATTATGTTTTAATATGTCACCAACTCTCAAGCAAGTGTGACTAAAAGTGGGAATAAATAGTCACTCCCCCCCCCCCCCCAATCAATAAAAGGCTGGTAAGCCAATGTGCCAAAGGTGATCGAATCTGTTTGAGAGGGAAACAGCTGATCGTAAAAATTACTGTAAGATTACACTTTTGAGAGTAAAGACAGTTGTTCCTCTTAATATTTACTATTACTTTAAAATTCCTGGTTAGCTGCCATTTCTCTATTTCTTCGTTTAATCTGCTGCAGGCTCTGTGCATGTCATCTTCTTTCACAGAGGGAATAAATTGGATTTTAGAATTTATAAAATTAGCTTGTGTGAGCTAAAATCAAATTCGCTTTTGATGGAATTCTCTGATTACTTCGCCCACATATTCGGAAGAAGTTGATAACAACATAACGCATATTGGTGTACCACGTGATCAGATTAATGGGGGATTCTTAGGAAAGAAACTTTATTTTAAATGTTTTTACTTCTGTTGAGAGTAAGAGATATAATAGAGATCTTCTTAATCATTAATTATTATTTGTGATGAATTTTACACAACTGAAACTTTTTTTTACCACTATGACCATCGCTTTACTTCCACATACGACTCTTAATTGTTCCCCCAGTATCTATTCAGCCCTCAACGGCAATGTATGTCTGGTATATGTCCAGGATTCTCATCATTGGTTTCAATAATTCACAACCCAGCTGTCTTATTGTCTCAGCTACTGAATGTCTTCTGCAGTAATTTCCATAAATAATTCTAGTTTCTCATTTACTATTGTTCCAACTCTGGTAATTAGCCAGTACTTTCCACAACTGGTTTACTTTTTTTTTTTTTTTTTAACAGTTTAACGTCCCTTTATAACAACGTGGTCTTTAGAGACGGGAAAGGATGGGGGCAAGGAATGGGAAGGAATTCGGCCATGGCCTTTTGAAGGAAGCATCCCGGCATTCACCTGGAGTGATTTGGGGAAACCATGGAAAACCCAAATCTGGATGCCCGGACGGGGATTCGAACCGCCGTCCTCCCGAATGCGAGGCCAGAACGAAAACTGGTTTACGTACCTGGTGATAGGTTTTGTAGTCTACAAGCTAAATATATGCAGGTATCTTTTTTAATTCTTGCTTCTTCTTAACAATTATCATCAACATACGATTACCCCATCAGCAAATGTGTGTTCGTGACTAAAAGCGAAGGTATTTAAGATATTTTTCCCCATTTTTTCAATACCTAAATGATAACAGAGCTAGTTTTTATTACGGTCAGTAGTATTTCAAAGTTTTTTTAACTAGCCTGACATGAGCTGGCAATAGTAAATTTTCTCTAAATTCAATTAAAAATTATTAAACACTTGTCCATCTGTTTGTAAAAAGTAAATATAATTATTTCTATACAGATAGTATGCCAAGGCAAAACTATTTAAAATTTTGTTCCCTTCTTTTAGTATTAAAATAGTTCATAACAATAAATATTTCCAGAATATGGATTCTGTTGTTTTGTAATGTCAACATTCTGGATGAACCATTCTCCCCATTTATAATATCCTTTTTTTAAGGCTACTATTTTACGTTTCACAAATATCTCTGTGTATAACTGATTTGGTTCTTTATTTATGAGTAGTTTTTATCTGCTCATTTCCTTTTAATGTACATTCTGTTAATTCTTTGTCTACATTCTGTTTTTCCTTACTCCTTCAAAGCTCAAAAGCAGCTTGCTGTATGATTACGGATCCTTTCAAACTGTCCAAACGTATCAATAACGCTTCGTATGGATCTTCAGATTATTTTTCGAAAATTAAGCTTACAGTTGCTTGTTTGAGTCAAGATATATCTAATTTTTAAAATTTTCGAATAATGGACAGTGTTTATTGAAAAGTTTTAGCAACAATATCCTACAAACAATTATACCATAACCCAATTAGGTTGAGTTTCTACTAAATAATTTAATAAAGAACTGTAACCACGATCTGATAATTAGTTTCGAAAAAATGAAGCAATAATATTTTAGTTCCACGCATTACGTTAGTCAAATTTAATTTATAATTGTAAATTCCAAAACCGTGTTTAATATACGGAAGGGAAATACGAGTGGCATAACACAGAGATGGTTAAGTTATATCAAGTTACTTCTCTTCCTGACTATATAGCGGAGCTGAAATTTCTGGAATGGCAGGCGAGATAAGGCACGTGTACACGGCCGGGTATTCCGTAGTGCCCTCACGAATATAATAGCACACACGAACGACCTTAGATCTTCAAAAGATGACCTTATCGATAAGCAATCCACATGTCGCGTTGAAACAGCGTGCGGGCCCGGGGAGGCGGCAGGTGAGGAAGTTCGCAGGCGGTGGAGTGCGCCCCGGGCTGCGGAGAGATTGGTCTTCACGGAACAGTGCGTCACGCTCTCAGGGGCCAACGTGAGCGGAATATCTCCCCACTCACTTTTTAATTCGAAAATTCCTCTGCCACAGCCTCCACCCACAGACAGTGAGAAATACGTGCAACCACCTTCCCATTCGTCACTCACTAACAGTGAGATGATACCGTCGCACAGGAAATCGCCCACAAAGCAGTGAATAGGCGGAAGGAAAAGTAAAAGTGAGTACCTAAAAAATCAAGATGACTTCTTCGTTGTACTGTGGTTGCCGAAATATCATATTAACTTAGCTCGAAAGAATATACAATGGGCTTTGTGATGATCATTTCTCATTGAATCTGAATAAAATTAAATTTTATTGATATGATATTATTAAATCCCAAAAACATAGTAATTGGAACCAAGAACGATCAAATAAACTAAAATTGTTTGAGACTCGCAGACAACATACAGGTAGCGTTACTAGCTAATAACATACGAGAAGCCAGGAATCAAATAATTAGTCTATAAAATATAGCACAGAAAATAGGACTCTAGAAAATACTGAAATTATAGTAAGAGACCCTCTAGTAATAACCCACATAACAGTGTACAACAGAAAAGTAAACATAGTAGAACAATTTAAATTCAAGGGTGAAATTATGACATACAATCTGAATGAAAAACCTGCCTGGCAAGAAAGAACTGACAAAACGATAAAAACTTGAAATAGTCGATAGAAATAGGTAATAAAAATACTTTTAAGTCGAGAGGAGAAATTATTAATTTTGATATATTAAATTATTCTATGATTTTTGTAACGGGGAGGAGGGCATTACTTTATTGCTGTATGTTTTAATAGTAATTTGATTATTCATTTCAATAAGAAATTAATATTTAGGAAGCAAGGATCCTGATTGCTGTTGATAAAACACATACAATGCTGAATGTATTATGTTCCTTGTACATCGCCGGATACATTTAACGTTACGTTAGACATTATGTGTATCTGCAAACAAAAGCACTATCCGGCTTTACAATCTGCCTGAAGATAGCAAACATAAATTGAATGTTAAATATCTCATTTACAAAATTAAAAACATGATAACATCGTGGCCACAAGCAACAATTAAATGTTATCTGTATGGTGGATAAAATCCCTTGGGCGCCTTTTAAATTAAAAATATGAATAATATTAAGGCTCGACTGAATTTACAAGGAGCTTTAAAGTTCATGAGGTTATTTGCCAGCTGGCTTTAAATGGAATTGAGCAGAGATCCTGTCTTATGGGTCGATTACGGATCCTTCAAAGTCTTTCCAAACCATGAAACGATGATGGGCGATGGAACACATGACCAAAATCACCAACAACAGTAGCGACGGCGTGCGGCGTAGACCAGCAAGTGGTATCATCAATGTATGGACAGCGTCAATCGACCAGCCAGTGGTCGAACCCAGAACCCTGCAGCATAGTGCCACTCTGCGCTAATGACGTCTGAACACGGCGACTGCTGAACACAGAATGCCTAGTATGGCCGCTTCTCCTTCTCTTCCCAAAGTTTCGTTACATGGAACAAGTAAGCCATGAATTAACATTTGTAGACCCCTTATATGATACGGCATTGGATGTTTAACTTCTTCCCAAAACCACGTGAGGTTCGAAGTCATCCCATTCGCTCTCGCCCTCGCGCGTTTTTCACCCCTGGTGCTGTTCAGGTATCCTTGCGCAGGGTCAACGCACTGACCTTGATGTTTGTCTGTTTCCACCCGCTGTATCTGAGCGAACAATGGCCCGCAGCATCCCACGCTATCGGTAGAAATACCGTTACCAGCTTCAAAATCCCTTCTGCTCCTCCAAGTAGCAACCTCTTTATTCAGATAAATTGTTAAGAAATTATGGCAGCCTGGGTTATCCATTACGTGGATCGGATAATTAAGTTACTAAATATTCATAAATATTAACATAATCTGAATATAAAAAATTAAATACAAATATTTATACATTTGTAGTACGCCACAATCATTCGTGCTACAATTTTATAATGAGTCACGTTCTGGGATACCTTTGCATTTACAAATAAAGAAAATTTCTGATTCCACAGTTTATCATTTATGTAAAGAAATTTACAGTTTTAAAAATTAATAAAATGAACATTATTTTCATATTTAAATTGAAACTTTTAAGACCTTTAAATTTTAATTAATTAGAGCGCCACCTCAGCTAGCAATTACGGAGAACACTGAGGAATCTCTTTTATGTGTGCAGGTCTCCCTGCCCAAAGCGTGTTCGGTTCACTCTAGATCGAAGTGCATGCATCTTCTAGCTTTGACAGGATATTTACCCTGATTTGCTCTATAGTCGCTTAGCAGCACAAGTTCCTTCATTCACCATCCACTTATCCACTTACGCAAGATGGTAACTTTACCACCAAACACTGACACACTTTTGCAATCACCGCACTGAATGTGGCGGTTGGAGAGTCTCTCCCCCCGCCTCTCAACGTGTCAGGTCAGATCTCCGCTGAACCCCGCGCAAATACCTCACTCGTACTTGCGTTGTACATACAGGCTGCACACCGCGTCAGTCCACAGTCGCAGCCGTGACTCCACTCCCCTCTTCTCCCACCAGTTGTCCAGCTCACCGTACGTTGGCAGAAGAAAAAATAAAAAAACAACCTTAAATGCTGTTTCGCACAGCCACACAAAACTTTCCGTCGCTTGATTCACTCCCACTTGGCTAAAATATGCCGACACACGTTCGTATACAACAGCCGCGACCAGGCTGTACACAGCAGGTCCCCTGCCGCGTCAAACACTTGGCTAGCGCGAGACAATGACCCACCCAGGGCTCGTGTTCTGGGTGTCTACCTGCTGGCTGCTGCCCATGTTCTTGTCACTGCCTCGTAGCTACCAACATAGTGCTGTTCTTTCTTGTCAGCATTTGTTTAGGGTCATTTATTAAAAAAATAGCCGACAATTGACATAACGAAACAAAGTGCAAGAAAATAACACGACATTAAATTAATTCTTATATGTCTTTGTTAAACAATTCACATTAAACAAAACAAGAAAATTATACGATATGAAATTGATTAAGAAAGAATTAGTAACAGATCATTTCACAAAGATGTAATAGGCTGTCGCTAAGTAACAACAGCAGGGCGTAACAGATTTCTTGCGTGACTTTCATAGCCATGGCGTTGAAGTTTTCTTTTAATCACAGCAGTTGAATGATTAAATTGACGACTTTACCATGTTCGTTGACATGTGGGCAGCGTGCAGTCGGTGTCGTCAATGCTACGTTCCTCTCTGGAGCATCAACTGATGATGTGATAATGCTCTTAGTCAAACCAAGTGCAGACGGGCTATTATAGTGTCAGCATGTGCTAAAACTCAGTCGAATGACAAGTTGCTCGACTGATCTTGCAGCCGTAACGTAAGTACCACTGCACTGCCAGCATTAAAGTTAAACCGCACTGGTCACCACGGAGTCACTAGTCAGGTTCAACATCCAAAATTAGAATGTCGCCACTTGCTTCGTGTCGCATGAGGTATCGCCATTCTCTCCCACCGTCTTCTTGCATGTCGTCACAGGCCGAAAAAGAGAAAAATTCAAGAGTTATTAATAATAACATGGTTCAGCCTTCCCATTCGTTATTCAAAAACGCGCGAGCTCATGAGTAGACTACTGTTCTCAACGGTTCATTGATTGGTTTCTGTCACATGACAGAAGATAGTTCAGAAAAGAATTCCTCCTTCTTGTCATTGATTGAGTTCTCTTCCAGTCAAACAGCTCTAACCTGCCGACAATACTTTACAGATTCCCCTCTTAACAATTTCCAGATCCCCCAGTTACATTCACAATGTCGCTCAAGATTATTATCCTTCATTGTCGAAATGTTGCATTGTCCCCCGAGACTATCGGCGTTTCACCTGACCGACGCCATGGTTTTCGTATCTACCTTTCGCAATCTCATTGTTTGCAATATTCGCACAAATGATTTTAATAAATTCACCTGTCGAATGTATCTGCGGATGACTGGCAGAGTATTTTTTTTAAAGTATTTGAACTGTTGCTGTATAGAAGAACAAAAAATAATGTTACAACAGAAAGGTCAGGATGCTGGAATCATGACGTTAACAAGGATAAAAAGAAACTTTCCGATTGTAACAAGATGACTAGATGGGTTATCTCGTACAATTTAAATTAATTTTTGTTTGATTTAATAATCATAAGAAATAAATTGATATTCTTTTTTGAGCTAGAGACAGAAATCCGCGTCTAGCTAAGAGTTGTGTTAGCGCGAGTGACACTCTGACTTAAGCCGGAAGTGTCCGGTAGGTCGAGACAATGGGGGGATTATCTCTGGCAAGTTGACACTGATACCGGTGAGAAAGGCTGAACGCTGGGAATTTTGCGGATGGAATCCTTGAATGGGCGTTTGCTCGATGTATCGTGGGAAAATTATTTCTACATATCCTCCCGACAAAACCCGAAGACTCTTAGCAAATGAGAGGCAATGTATTAGCCGGTGAGAGGGGATACTTTTGCGAAGCCAATCTGATGTGTTTATTTCCTCACGTGATTGGAAATTTTACAAATTTTTGTGTTTCCATGATACTCGCCGAGGAGGTGGAGAGAGACGAGCTCGGAGAGGCGAGAAGGTCACTCCATCCAGAACAATCGCCCTGGCTACTGCCTGCCAGAGGAGTGCGGATGATTTCGTTCTGGAGGCTTCGATGACTAAGCGCCAAGTCTGATCGATGTTGTCACTTGTGCTGGTTGATGAGATAAGTGCCTAGCAATACCTGGACAGGTGCGCTGTTTGAGAGACGATAGCGCTCTTGTTGCGATGCTTCGTGCAGCCAGATAGACACGGTAATTATTCCACCAGAAACAGTGTGTACTCAGACGAATAATTGAAACAGCCCTTTAACGGTCTAATGAGTAAGAGTTTTTATGCCACCGGATATTAATTCCTGAGCTAGTTGTGTCTAAAAGCCGAGTGCTTTTTAGTTGTCTTTTTCCAGTTTGTATTGAAAGACAGATTTCCACATTTGGAAACTTTCAATAACTATTATTTGCGGGAACAAATCAATTCCCTGGCGCCCTGTAAAACTCATTCAAATCTGACGTTTACTTGTTTTCATTGTAATACAAGAATCGCCTCAATGTGCATAAGAGAGTTTTTTGCTTCAATTGCATCTGAAATTTGTAAATCTTTGTAAAGTTCATGTACATGTATTGCAATTTCTTAGCTTCCATTAACGATAATTGTCTGTTTGCTATTTTGCATCTGTAAGACGAGGTATTGCGTTGAACTTTATTTTGCATAGACAGATGTTTAAGATTAACGGTAAATATACCACTGTCTGTAAGTATTCATGAGTACCAAATAAACCAATATTTTAGGATATTTTCAAATATGGATAACAGAAGTAATGGTTTCACCTCTGTTTCCTAAAATTAATATATGTGCTTTGCATAAGGAAGTGGACGGTGGTGATTTAAATTATGCAAGGTAAGCAATTAATCTCCCCCACCGACAATCCGCAACACGATATTTGTAAATATCAATCAGAAAACTAACGACGAAAGAGTAAAGAAAACTGCAACATGGTTGAAAAATGGATGGAAATTAAGAGGTGTACTCTGTATTATAGAAGAATGGCATTATTTACATATATATAGACCCTACATATATATTTTCATCAGTCTCTCAACTGGTTTAATGCAATCCTCCTCCTTTCCTATCTTGCGGTAACCTCTTCATCTCAACATATTCCTTACAACGTACATCTTCAATTATCTGCTTCATATATTATAATCTTTGTTTACTTCTACAGTTCTTTCCTTCGGCTGTTTCCCTACACTAACAAATTAACCAATCCCGCATGTCTTAAAATATGACCCACCGTCCTGTCTCTTCTTTCTGTAAGACTATTTCACAAGCTTCTTATCTCGTCCATCATTTCCAAAACACTTTCATTTCGTAATTATCTGCCCACATGATTTTCAGCATCCTTATATGGCACCGAAATTCAAACCCTTCAATTTTCCTTTATTTTCTGGTATTGCTACCATAAAGTGTTGTGCTCTACACATTAAGTTTTAAAAACTTCTTTCCGAGTCGTAGGTCAATATTTGAAACTAAAAGATTTCTCTTTTTCATGAAAACCATTTTCGCTGGTGCTATTCTGCTTTTAACATCATTTCTGCTTCAACCCTTAGTTATAATTTTACTTGCCAATTAACAGAATTCATTTACTTCGAGTATTAATCTTAAATCCAGAATTGCTTCTCATGTACCGTGTTTTTTCATAAACCCAAACTGATCTTCGTCTACTATTCTTTCTATTCTTCTGAATATTATCCTTGTGAGTAATTTTGAAGCATGTGATGTTAGACTTACGGTGCGATAATTCTCACATTTGTCGGCTTGTGATTTCTTCGGAAGTGTGGAGGTGATACTTTTATTAAAATCAGTTGGAGTCTCTCCTGTTTCGTAAATGTTTGACATCAGTTTGAATAATCTTTGGATTCTTACTTCTTCTAGGGATTTCAGAAGTTCTACAGGAATCCCATCAATTCCAAGTGCCTTTTTAGATTTAATATCTTTCAAATCTCTGTCAAGTTCTGTTCTCTAAATCAGGATCTGCTAAGTTATTAATGTCAACATCGCCTTCTTTTTCCAGTACACTGTTGCTTAAATCATCCCTGTCATATTGTTTCTATATGTATTCCTTCCATCGATTCGCTCTGTCTTATGATTTAAAAAAGGATTCCCATCAGGAGCTTTAATGTTTATACGTCTTTTATTCATTTCTCCAAAACCGTGTTTGATCTTCCAATAGGCCACATCTTCTTTACCTACCACCATTTCCTTTTCTACTTCTTCGCACTTGTCTTACAGCCACTGATTTTTCTTTTGATTTTTTGTATTTCCTGTTTATTTTATTTCTAAGATGTCTATATTGTTGTTCTCTTCTTGCTTCATCCTGAGCATTTTAGTGCCTTCTCCTCTGATGCAGCAACTTCAAAACTTCTTCTGGCGTCAAATATTATCGGGCAGTTTGTTTCCTAAACCCTAATGTTTCTTTACCAGCTTTCATTATTTTTCTCTTCAATGAAATCCATTCATCTTCAGTTGAACTCCTTTAGGGATGACCAGAATTCTTCTCGGGTATTCTTCCGGATAAGTTATTCTGTCCACAACGTTTCGGCAGCAACCGCCACTGCCTTCATCAGATGTCATAGTGAAGCTACCACTGTTACGACAAAGCACCGACTGTTCCCAAGAACTTATCCAGCAGAGTACCAGAGAAGAATTCTTGTCAGCCATACGACGGGAAAAACTTATCTCTCACATCCTTTCAGAGATATTCTTACGCCCGCGTCTGCATTCTCTGCCAATTTTTCTCCTGTGTTAGATTGCTTCAATTTGTTCACTTATTTTTTATTGCATTACATTAATAGTAAAATAGCCTGTCTGTGACTGCAGCAAAAACTATTAAGGCATTTATTTATTTACTAATTAAGGACCTGAACAAAGCAATTTGTACCACGTTACATAACAGTTAACGATGAATATGAAAATCCATTAAAATCGAAAATTAAGGGAGCATGTATTTTCCTGGAAATAAGCTCTGAGCTGACGCAACTGGTAATCCTGATTAATTGTTTGCATACGCCAGTTACACGGAATATTATGGATTAAAGCGTCATATTCGCTTTGATCTCTTTTATTACCGTTCATTCTCTCTGTTAGGAGATGTGAGCAGAACATTTTTGCCTTTTCGTAAGTTTTTCGGATTGATTTTCTCGTACTTTCAAGTTATTATAGTAAGAAATTAAGAAAAATAAATCAAAGACAAAGAAATTGGTAGATGAGCATCAAAGCAGCTATTTCAGTTCATGACACATTGCTGTAGAATGCTGTAGAATGCTGTTGACCGGCTTGTAAACGTCGCTACAACAGTGAATCGTTGGTTAAGTACGAGCGTATCAGTCATTATACCGCGAAAACGAAGAGTTCTAACAATTAATTACTTCGAGTTTACTACGAGTTTAAGCAGTGTTCTGGTGGTATTTCCTAAATACAGCTGCTGAATTACGATCATAACCTTAAAATCGGTTTAATTTAGTACATATTTATTAGTGTATTGTGACAGTGATATGTCTGGACGGAGAGTGTAAGAAAACATCTAAATCAGCTGAATACAAATAAACAAAAGCATCTAATAATAAATATCTTAATTTAAACGTAATTCATACATTTTATTTTGTTCTAACAATTATTTCTTCGCTGTTCCTTAAATATACAGAAGTGTTATTAACTAATGCTCATAATGACAACAAATCTTCTCGGGTTTGCAGCCAGATTTTATTAAAAAGCGACAAGCTTTCGGCAACTAACTCAGCAGCCATCATCAGGTCAATTATGTACCGGCGATCTTGCCGTTACGAATACCTGTCGCTTTTTAATAAAACCCGAGAAGATTTGTTGTCATTTATTCGCCTAGAAAGACTACACTCACATAATGCTCATAACCTCTATTTTAAAGTAATATCCCCTGGCCACTATTAGTCCGATAAAGTAAGCCGTGCGCGTTACGTTAGCGTTACAGACACGATAACACAGTGACCAAAGTAGCCTTTTATTAAATATATAACTTGCTGTTCGTTATATGTCAAACGCCATGGTGATATTAGACAAGGATTCAGTCGAAGCTGGCCATCCATACAGATGACAGTTTTAATATTTTCCTACTTCTTGGAATGCAGAGGCGAAATAAAAATTTTAAACCTTCATTCCTAATTTGCAGAGTGACAGCAGTAAAGTCCGTCGAACGCCTCGGTGTCCGCGCCTGTCACGGACAGCGCGCGTTTTGCTTTGTCGTTCAGCGTGAGCTCCCATTCCAGCGGACGAAGCGCGGAATGTGAATGGTTCGTATTACACAGACAGGTCGTGTCGTCGACCCTTCTCACCGCTGTGTCGCGTTGCGAGTGCGAGCTAGACGCGATCGATTGCCCACTCTGTCCCTGGTACGCTGAACATCACAGGGCTGGGCTGGGCTCGTTGTATACGTAGTTAAGTAGTCCACAAGATACAGGAACCTTCTATTATCATTTGTATTTCTATTAAGGAAGAAAGAGAAATTACTAAAAAGAATATACATATGCATAATTATGTGCTACCCGCAACGTCGTATGCGTGGACTTAGAATTTTAAATAGCTAGAAATAGATATATAAAGCTGTAACTTACATAAAAAGCACGGAGTCGGGACAATATGGCGGTGAATCCCAGTCGTTCACTACCAGCTTTCTCGTACGTGTCGACATGCAAGATTAGCCAATTGTCTGCATCGTTGCATACATTAAAACCGTCTTCGCAAGTAACAAGGGGTAGGCAGAAAAATTCATACGGGACATATTTTTTGTTAGGTAAGGAGAGACTTTTCACAGGGTTGATTTGCGGTATCTGGAATAGATACACTTCTTTACCACTGCTGAATACTACGGGATAAATTAGCGCGTCATAAAAATTATGTGTGACGGGCACCCTGGTTAATTTGGTGATTTTGTATACACAAACTGTCTGCGAGAGAAGCAAAGACTGAGCAGCCGATACAACATCACAAGAGACTTACACATTATTAGATGCCTCGTGGTTTAATTAATATACTAAATAACCAGTCCACGATCCACTTTAAAATTTTAACTTGTTTTTATTGCAAGTCAGACATCGAACTTCAAAATACAGTTCACATATCAACAACTCCAGTGATTACATTCACCACTTCTTCCCAACATAATACTACCAAAACTGTTCGTTCAACACCGTCCTTGGCCGACGTAAACTAATTCCATGATACTGTCACCGTAAAACTGTCTCTTAGTCTCTGATGGTTGCATTATTTAACTTCCATCGAAAGTTCTAGAAGGCTTCCGACAGGTATTTCTCGAACACTAACAATACTTAAACAACTGAAAATATATTAAAAATAATCAGAATTAATACATAATCATTTACAATCATTACAAAATGCTAAGAAATGAACATTAAAGATACTTAAATATAAAATTATCCACATAAATCATTTTAAACTGTAGTAAATCATCCTTTAAACATCGTAGCTCACCTTAACACCTACAATTACAAACATTTAAGTAATTCTCTTGCATAATTCTGTCCTTAAACATATTGAATGGTATTTAGATATATTTTTTTCACAAAACAAAATCCATTTACACTAATTTACAATAAAATACAAGACAAATATATGTAACCATTATTAATCACACTCTAGCTCGCCACAAATGCTTCATAAAACACAATTCCATTTAAACTTTAGCTGTTACAACATGCTATCCATCTGTCTCTCACCGTACGGTTAGTATTCAAAATTTCATGACAAAATATGTTAGTTATCCCGGAAATAGTATCGTATAGCCTTCCAGATGATACATAATATTTTATTGTCAAATCCATCAAGATCGGTATAACCGTTTGTATTGAAAACATAACAAACAGATAGAATTACTTTTTATTTAATATTAGTGAATATTTCCATAAATCGCAATCTTGTATTGCATGAACAAACTAATAGTTTCTGAAAGTATTCAGCGTCACCTAAATAATCAGGTAACGCACAAGGTCCTGCAAGCAGTGTCAGGGAGTATGGCGTTTGGCAGAGGGTTGCTTGTTGGAGCAACAGTTTTCATGGTAACGAACGTTTCTACTAGCCAGATTGTTTATAAATTCACTAAACTCTCCGTGGTGCTTATGCGATAAAGGTATACGTCATGATTGGTGTGTCGCAGGGACTTCAATATTGGAGGTCTCCTCGTTGTTTTTTCGGAATGGGAAGTAGTTTATAAGATATGAGTTTCACAACAAAATTAAAGTTGGAAACTAAAACTAAGGAAAAAAGATAATTGATAGGCTTATTAAAAATCATAAAATAAATGCCACATAGAATGTGATAAAACTGTTATTTTTGTTTGTGGTAATAATATCTAAAAACTAAAATAAGATAACAATTAATTGTTATTCGTTTTGAAATTATGCCTTCTATAGAAGGGAAAATAAAAATTTACGTAATTTTTGTCAGGTTTTTTTAACAATGAAATTAATCACCAACGATTGTGTCATTTCAATATGTTGTCAGGTGTTATAAACTGTGTCTACATTACGTTTTTCACCGAACTGACATAACCACATCAGCGAGGCGAGAGTGAGACAGTCCGCTACCTGCAACCTGTACGCTCCGACCAGACGTCAATTAACGCCATTACAGCAGTCAGCACGTACACGTACGCCGTGTCACCGTCCAGCACTCATTTACGGTACGGCGGTATTGGCAGGCCTGGTCGCCGGAGTTTCCCCGGCTGACCGGCGCGGCGCGGCGGGGAAGCCCCTGCGTGCTGCTGTCACGGGCCGTAACGAGTGAGGCCTGCGGCGGGCGCCACGCGTCACTTGACGACGAGTTTCGTTATTTAAAAGTGGGGGCGGGGTGGGGAGGGGGGAGTGATGGCGCGTGCCGGCCGCCAAGTTTGGCCAATACTGGGCCACACGGCTCGTTAGCGCGCGGACACTGCCTCCTGCTCGTCGCAGGTGTTACACCCACCACAGCCCCGCGCCAGCGGCAACACTCCCCTACAATCTAAGGCACGGGAACCCACCTGCTGTCTCACCCTAAAGACTTTACCAATAAAGTCGCTTGGATTAAATTATATAACAATCAGTTAAATATGAAAGAGAATAGTTCCTAAACTTTATATTCAATTTTGAAGAGAAACTACTTTGCGCCAGATAGGAAATAATTTGTTAGCGATACGCGTTAAGTGCGCATGTGCTGCGTCGTTTTGCGCATGCACACTTAACATTACATTGATGCAAGCAGCTACCATAGTAAATACATTCTTCTCGGACTTCCAGCCGCTTATAAAATGTCTCCCTCGTTTATACACGGCTGGAGGCCCGAGAAGAGTTTATTTACTTACAACGCCACGAAAAGCTTCCATAGTGTCCGTTGTCACTTAAGTTTATGATAGGCAGTGAGTATTCGCTACATCATTTTGAGCTAGATCACATTACATGTAACGTTTTCTGTGCTTATATGTACAAATGTGAACATAGGCGTTTCATGAGTATACCTAAACTGTACAAAAATGTCACGTAAGCTCATGTAAAGCTCATTTTAAATGGTGAGTATTCACAGCATCGTTTTGACTTAGTTACGTTTTCTATACTTGTATATGTAAGTGTGTATATATGTGTTTCATTATTATACCTTCTTCTTCACCATCTTTCCAAACATTCTGGGGTCGGCTGCCTTCGATGAGCTTTACTAGTTGCTCACATGGCCAAATATGGAGATATCATTTTACTGTCGCATGCCCTTGCTGATTCTTACTGCCAGGTCGTACTACGTACTAATGGGAGAAGTGTTGACGTCTGTGAGGCGTCTAACTATGTACACCGTGTGATAACTGTATTTTTTGTGTAGTTTATGAAGTGGATATTTGAGACGGTCCCGGCATTTCCCAGAAAACACCTGTCAGGTAGGCTGGTACACGGGACCCTGGGCTCGAGCCCGGTCCGTTGTACTTCCCGCACTGAACCACACTAGCGTGGGATTTCATTAGTATACCCACTTGTAAACTGCATCAAAAATGTTGAATCTTAAATTGCTTTAATACTCGCTGAAAATCTCGTGACGTCGTCAGGCGGTATTTTTACATCAGGACGTTTCGACATTATTAAAAAACTGATGCACGCACCAGTATTTTTAATTTCGATTTTGCTTATTAGTTGCTTTTTGTTTATTTATATTCGTTTCATCTGTTTAAGAAAATAACTTGGATAAACTTTCTATTTAGTATCGTTTGCCCATTAGAGGACGAAAGAAACATTAAAAAATACACAGGAAAAATACATATAAGTTAACTCCTTCGCCTGCACACACTAATACACGTTATATACCATTTTTTTTCCTGATAGCTATAGTTTAAATGTCTTCTTAGGCTAACTAATAAGAACACACAAATGTTGCAGTATACTTGTTTCTACAAAATACGTTGCGTCTAACAAGTGGGTCACAGAGGAGAACATACAAAATAAAACAATTGAGAATATTTTAGTGAGTACGTATATCTCGGTCATACTTGTAAATATATGAGACTAGTGGAGTTCCCGTCGTTTCCCGGTATTTGGCGTAGATTTACCCGTACCCTATCTTTATTCCCGCAATGAAAAACATTTCTACAAAATTTCATAAATCTCGCTCCAACTTTTTTTCTGAATTAAAGAAAACCTAGATTCACCCACCCCCCACCAAGAAACGGGTGGATTGAAGTTTATTTACAAGTACACTATTTTCATTCGTCAGTAAAGATTAATGCATATCAAACTTCGTTAATTAGGTTAAGAAATTGCATTACTACATTACTAAATAACGCTAGATTATGTTAGAAACTCACATTTCATTCAATTGCGAAGTGAATGTATATACTTTTTACTCAAACTGCCAGATACTTCAACTTTGCAGATTCAGCCTTTTATAAAAATATCAAAAGTGAATCCGGAATAATATTATGATAAACAGAAGACTAATGCTGCTGGCCAAAGACATTGTACAGAGATCGTGCTTAAAATAAATCTCTGTTTGTTTTTACGGCTATCTATGGCGTTTAAAAATTGAATATCGGTAATTAAAGGAAATAATACTTCATGTTTTGTTTAGTGTGCAAAATAGTTATTATTGTAAAGTTATGTTATTGCTTTCATTAAAGACTGTGGTCAGATATATTGAAGTTGTGTGTTTAGTGCGAAGTATGCAACATCTAATTCTTCCATCTTTGGAATTTGTCATCATAAGTTCAGAATTTCATTTAATGCTCCTGCGTTATTTAACGTTGAAACATAAGACATGCCAAACAACTGAATTGAGATTCTAAGATTTAAAACGGTGAAAACCCCATCGAAATCTGCTCAGTAATTTCAGAGTTTTCATAAGTCCAATATATCCGGTTTTGGTTTTATAGATAGATAAACCAGAAATTTACAGTAGCATCCAGCAGGGGAAAAAAGTTATTGGATGTATTCCATATTCCTAAAACCGAATATTACCACAAATCTGAAGAAAACAATTTACGAAAGTGCATTCTTTCGTGTTAAATTACGGCTGTCAGACATCGACACTCAGTGACTTCACAATTAGCAAACTGAGCGAGACAGGTGAGCGGTAACGCTTTGACCTCGCATACGGGAGGACACAAGTTCGAATCCCCGTCCAGCCCTCCAGATCTGGGTTTTCAATAGTTTCCCCAAATCACTACAGGC
This sequence comes from Vandiemenella viatica, assembly GCA_031002005.1. Lineage (NCBI taxonomy): Eukaryota > Metazoa > Arthropoda > Insecta > Orthoptera > Morabidae > Vandiemenella > Vandiemenella viatica. Next base: position 54,253,370 of record JARYHS010011408.1, read on the forward strand.
AAATGCCGGGAGGGTTCTCTTAAAAGACCGTGGATGAATTCCATCGAGTTTCTAGCCCACACTCCATTTCCGCCTCTAATTACCTCAACATCGACAAGGCGGAAAGCCCGATTAAAAAAAAAAAAGATTAATTTAGAACTGCCTAAACAGGTGTGGAAAGTTCTTCTTATGAAGCCTAACTGACGCGGTGGCCAATGGGAGAACAGCTTCCGCAGCAGGCCTCATATACGACGTCTGGCCGCTGGGTATTTATATGAGCCGGATTTGCGTGTCATCATCCAGCTGCTACAACAGCAAACAATGCTAATGACTCAGTTCTTAGCAAATACAGCCACTCCTGGAACGACACACTCGATGATGCTACCCCACAGCAATGTCAACCAACGGCTGAACTGGAAGGAGATACGGGACCACCTGTAAAATCTTCCCCACCCTCTGGGGGCAATGCTGCCCCAGATGATTTTTGTGTCAGCCGAGGCGTTGCAGTAGCAACTACGACCTACCATTTCACCTGATAAAGACAGTGGAGGTAGCTGTTGGAACGTCTGAGTCACAATTGAGTCTGCCATGATTAATGTCCTCACCAGATGGACAAATTATTCCACTCGTTCTTTGAAGTGATTCTGGATTTAAATAAGTACCTCAGTTCACAAATTGATAATCAGGAAACGTTATTAAGTCTTCTGTGAAGAAAAATTATTTAAATTTTCAAAAAAATTTACACTCTCTAATTTCTCTCTCGTAGAGTCAAATCAGCGGACTTGCATTGCACGTACTTTCATACGTATATAGCCGATCACCTTCATAGCAAACGCCACCTGTAAACTAGTCTCTGTCAATAAATCCTTTTAATTTTGTCCATAAACTATAGTTCACACTCGTTTAAATGAGTCCCGCTTGAGCAGATGAAGCTTGTATTAAATTTGTACCAGCTGGTAACTGTCTTCAGGGTAAAAACCATGTCAGAACATTTTTTGTGAAACATTCGTTTTGGAACATATTATTTTGTAATTAATTTAATTGCAATGGGGCGCTTGCTCCAGTGGCAATTTCGCTACACGTACATTTTCCACTTCCCTTTTCCCACTTACTTTATCCCTCAAGTAATTTCAACGTTTTGTTTTATAATCATAAGTTAAAAAATGTTAGCGATTTTCCTGATAATAATAAAAGCAGTTCCGAAAGTTACTCAATTATTTTTGTGTGATTTCATACTGCCATTTTCGTTATAGAATCTCTATGAATAATATTTTCTTTATTGTTGCAATGAAATATTGTTTCAGTGTAGTGTGATACTATATATTTCTAAGGCATTTGACAGAGTGAGCCATAGAATGGTTTTAAATAAACTGAAAAATATTGAAATGAATGAGAAAGTCACTTTCTGGGAAGAGGAATTCTTAAAAATCAGAAATCAAAGTGTTAGAGTAGGTTAAACATTACCAAAAGAGGTGGAAGTAAATTTGGGAACACCACAGGGTTGTGCATTGGGACCGTTGCTGTTCATTATTCTAATGTATGACAGTGTTGATGGGTCTTACCAATCCTTCCAGGTTCTTATCGACGTTCATCATCTGTTTTGATCCTATTCTATACAATTAAAAAAGGATACCTCACAAGGTTGACCTGGATAGAATATCTAGATGGGTAGGTCAGCATGGAATGAAGATAAGTGCCAAGAACAGCCAGTTTATTAGGTAGACATATATATATAAAAAAATACTATGGGTTGTTTATGATTATATGGTGGGGTCAGAATTGCTTGTTGAAGGCTTGACTTACAAACATCTTGGCATAACGTTTGCTAACAAATTCAACTAGGCAGAGCATGTTGGGCAGGTGGTAGCAAAACGTTACAAAATCCTTTATTTACTGGAGAGGATGATGAGAGGATCAGAGAAGTTAGGGAACTGGGTTACAAAACTTTGGTCAGATCATTGGTTGAATTTGGTAGTGTAGTTTGGGACCCACATTTTGGTTATCAAATACACGAGTTGGAGGGAGTGCAAAATATATCAGCTAGATTTTTTTGTGCAAATTATCACAGGACCCAGTCAGTAACTGATATGTTAAAGAAGCTGGATTGGAAGTCATTGGAGGAAAGGAGGAAGGTGAAGAGAGTGCTGGGAATATACAGAGCATGTGTTGGTGATGGAGCTTGGAGGGATATTGCTCAAAGAATTAGAAATAGTGCATGGAAGAGAAAAGATGACCATGACCACAAGCTGGCACTCGATTTCATGCATACGGGAGTGGGAAAATTTTCTCTTTTAGGTAAGGGTGTTAGGGATTGCAACAATTCATCGAGTGAAGTGATGAATAATTTACCAAAAATGGTGAAGGAATTTAAAATTAAAACTTGTAAATGGCAATAGAAATCGGGGGAGGAATTTAACACTCAAATTATATAATATAATAAAAAAGTAAAATAGAAAAGGGATAATTAGCTGACTAAGGGAATTACCACCGGAGCATGTACTTAATCGCAATTAAATTAATAATTAATAACAATAACAAAATATTAATATTTTTTTCTAAATAACCCCTACTCTTAATTAGTTATTTACACTGACGTTGTATTTATGAGAGTGGAATCCAAATATATCACAGGATTTTTAACCGAAATAATTGGGAAAAAATTTTAATGTATTATTCTGATATAATTTTGATAAACGAAAACTGAACAATTGAATGCAGATAATTGGGGAGTCAGGTGCTGTAGCGCAGAAATATTTTTTTTTCAGGCGTTTCGTTGTTCGGTTTTAAGCTCCTCATTTTTATAAAGTTGAAAAAGAAAAACATATTGAAGTTAGATCCAAAATGTGAGCAAAATTCATGTGATGACTATTTCGGGCTCGATTCTGTACAAGTGTGAATGTGCTTTGACGCATGCGCTGGAGAGACCTGTCGAGCGGGCTAGTCTGCTCACCAGGTGCTACCTGCCACGGTCAGCAGAAACGCAGCCACAGATCGCATCAATTACGCTTTCTAACGGCACCAATTAACGAAGCGCTGACCCATCACTTCACCTGCAGTTTGTTACAGTCCACGTTAATTAAGCCGGTCCACTCCTGATAAAATATGGACGCCCCGCGCCTGAAACCTGATCGATAGCTGACAAAGTCGACTTGTTTGCGACACGTCTCCACTCCAGCTTCAGCTGCATGTGCGAGCAATTTATACTCTCAAAGTGTAAGGGATCGTATCTCACATGTAATGCCAATTGTTTTGTCTATAGATATACTTGCTACCTCGATAGCTGTCAACAAAAATCTTTTGTTACTTTGATACCTTATTACGTCAAATTAAACATCAGATGCATTACCCTCTGTATCACTGCCAATAAAGAATAGAGGAAGCTATTATTTTTCTCTTCCAGTTAACCTAAATCACGGTACGAAATTGACGAAACTTGTAAATGAAACAAGAATAAATGCTTTACCATTGTGATTTTTGTAAGGCTAGCCTTTCAACCGCGAAATTCGAAAAGGTAGCAGGAAACAAAGAACAGTTAGCAAAGGATGAAAACGTAGCAGAACTAATGTTACGGCATTTCGATAAATTATATTGCAATCGGCGATGCCTCACATATAAAGTCATAGATAAGAAACAAGATTTGAATAATTTCTATGTAAGATGAAAGCTGCACTCTTCGCTGAAAAACAAAAATGTTTTCTGGGCCTCTGAAAAATAGTAGTTGAAAACAATAATGGCTATAGCGTTAAAGTTGAATTCAAAAACTTCTGGTAGAGCGTATCATGACAATAAACAAATTGGCTTATATTTAGAAGTCCTAAAACAACTCTACATATTATTTTTAATTAAGAAACTAATGGATATTAATAGAGCTTTATTCGGAGAAAAAAACAATTGCATAACATACTGAAAAGATAAGCATCTACATCAGTAATTCGCAACGAATCAAACGTAAAGGCCTCTACCTAGTATGTATCTCATTATTTTGCGGCAGTCAGTACATAGGCCCTACATGCTTCAAAGCCGGGATTGAAATTATTGGTGTATCATATATGTATATTACCTCTTACTCTTCTAAACTATTGTTTCGGTATACAAAAAACAGCCTGAAAAAGCTGAAATGTTTCGAGCAACAAATTCTGGATTGATGGCAGCAGACAGAAATATTTTCATTAATGCTAACTGATCTGGCTGCTACATTTAGATTTTCTTATGCAAACAACAATATGAGTGCTTCCTATAGTTTTGAAGAAGCGTCAAAAGGGTAATTAAAAATAGCTTTTTGTTCTACCCAAAGTGGGTATTTGAACCGCAATGTCTAGGAGGTTGCAGGAGTGGTTAAAAGTTTTCGAAAATCAATGTCCACTTAGTAAAGGAGCACACGTTGGGGTTACCTGTTATTTTTATTAATTGATATTGATATCAATAATTTAATAAGTCGTTGTAACTGTTACTATAATTTATATGAAAATCGATATTTAATCGGAATTATTAAAAACAATTTATTTCTTTATTTCTGTTAAGACATAGAATTTGTAGGATGTCATAATGACTCCTAGATATCTTCCGCGAATGTTTCAATGAAATCCCTTTCCCTCAAGGAGTCACGGTGTGTTTGACGCCCCACACATCGTTTTCACAGTTGTTGCGGCACACTATACCGCTCTATGTCCCAGGCTTCTTCTCTGATAGCTGTTAATTGCGCCGGAATCGATGTTTTTTCCACATACAGTTATTCGTCTGTCACCACATGCAATGAAGTCGTTTTGTAGATGTCGTAACCTCAGCGATCAGCTTACTACTCGGTTGACCTGGCGTCGGAAAACATGAACGGTGTTTGTTGCCGTTTATCGCTCGGACAGGTGGAGACGATTACCCACTGTGTCTACACGGAATCTCGCGCTGGAAGACGACCACTCAGAGCTAGCATATGATTCTAGATCCCCGCTCACATTGCTTTTTTTTAGTCTTTCAGTGCCAGAAGAACAGATTTGTTCATGTATAAGACCCTTCTCGTATATACACTGTTTGGAAATCGGTATGTTCCTCCGGGTTTCATGTTGCGAACTTCAGGAGTGAGCTCAAACGCCGGTGACAGATTCCTTCCACAAGAATGCACAGGCAAGTGCTCCATCAGGATTCCTCTTAACCAACACTTTCTTTTACACCTACACAGTGCGTGTTATCAACTAAAAGAAACGCACCATCATCCTTATAAATGAAATTCAATGAGAACCGAGCGTGGTGGGTGAGTGGTAACGCTCTGGCCTCGCGTTTGGGAGGATACCGGTTAGAATCCAAGTCCTGCCGTCCAGATATGGATTTTCCATGTTTCCCACACTCCAGGATAATGCAGGAATGATGCTTTCAAAAGGCCATGGCACTCTACTTGTTACAACGGCATTGACCAGATACATCATGCTTTCAAAGTGTAGTAAGCAATGTATTGCCAATAGTTATTTTATCGTTACAGAACCAGAGAAGGTGGTATGGTACAGGGATAAACAACAGAATAAATTTTGAGGTTACCGGTGATTTTGTACAAAAAATTTATTCTTTTAAAATAATATGAAGAGAATTAGGAAAACTTTAGTATCAGTATATTGTCTCTAGATACAGCCATGCTAAAAGCATCTAGTTGAGCTGCACATGCTGACTTCAAGTATTCACAAATACATGTATTCCTCACAGATTGAAAACCTCACAAACGTTTTTCTTAAGTTAAGTTCGTAGAACTATCGATTCCCATATTTTCGAAGTGTTGAGATAGATGTTAGTATAAAATCAACGTTTACTTGCTATTTTCGCTTCCAGAACACTCCACATCATGAATCATTGTCTTAAACGTTGCGAAACTGAAATTCTGATGGTCTGGATCGTTCATTGTTCTTTGATTAGTGGTCAGTAACTTTAATAGAAAATGCAATACAACTGTAATTCCAAAAATCATTTATCGAATACCCATGGGGAAATAATTACGTTTTGGAGATAACATTGCAAGGCAATGTGTTGTATTAATTATAAACAGATTGTTGCATTTCGTGTTGTCTCATCTCATTCCATTGATGCGAAACTTCCATGCAAACTTAATCTTTAGATGCTTGAGTGATTATATACTTTCATATCATTCATTGGTCTTTATTTTCGTTATATTACATTCAGAAGTACCCGAAGATTACAAAGGTTCTTGTTATACGGTAACTAGATGTCGTCAGCTCGAAAGTGCTTACACACAACCCAATTGCTAGCCGGTTGTTGTTATGCTATCATCTCCTTAGCAACCAACTTCTTTTTTGTTTTTTTCTTTATATTTTCTCTCTGTTATGTCTCAACCCTCCCCAAGTTTACTATATCTTTGAAAAAGATATTGGTAAACTTTTTGAGAGTTTGGATTTGGACCTTTGCATTCTTCTTGGTCATTTACAATACATATACAACATTTTTCAAAAATCACAACAATGAAAAAAAGAAAAACAATAAAACATTCCTCTTCGTGTCCTGTCACGGTCGCCATGTTGCATTTCGTGTTGTCTCATCTCATTCCATTGATGCGAAACTTCCATGCAAACTTAATCTTTAGATGCTTGAGTGATTATATACTTTCATATCATTCATTGGTCTTTATTTTCGTTATATTACATTCAGAAGTATCCGAAGATTACAAAGGTTCTTGTTATACGGTAACTAGATGTCGTCTGCTCGAAAGTGCTTACACACAACTCAATTGCTAGCCGGTTCTTGTTATGCTATCATCTCCTTAGCAACCAACTTCTTTTTTGTTTTTTTCTTTATATTTTCTCTCTGTTATGTCTCAAGATGTCGAGAAATGCAATATTTCTGAAAACTGAAATACAGTTATTAAACTTAGTAAAATCTCTCACTACTTTACTGGAAGAAAAGTGACAGCAGTTATATTGAGGCATGTTTGTTGTTTAAAAAGAAATTTGGTCGTGGATGCATTTAGCACTTAAAGCACTTTAAAAAAATCACCTTCAGTATCAATGTGGTATCACCATTGCCTTGTTCCTTTTCGGAACATGGGTTAGTTTTATTTATTACTACCGGAGTTCCCGGTGTTTCCCGGTACAGTTGGCGTGGATTTACTCGTACACTATTTTTATTCACGCAATGAGAAACATGTGTACAAGGTTTTATTAAATTCAGGGCAACCATTTTTGGAATTAAAGCAAACCTAGATTCACCCGTCCCCTACCAAGAAAGGGGGCTGTTGAAGATTATTTACACGTACAATATAGTACCAGACATTTCTTGTGCTAAACTAAACGTTGATTTAGGCGCACCGTTCCAAGAATGGGGTGGGTTGGATGCTTCGATACGGCATGTTAGTTTTCAGGATACATTTCAACCCAATAACAACTTCTGCTAACGTTGCTGCTCGAAAATCTAAATATGTACCATACGCACATTAATACATACCACAGACATAAAAATGTATCAGGTATTACGCAAAAAATACAGATTTTGGCAATACTACGATATCCGAATCACCGTAATTTGATTAATTTAGTGGTTGATGGGAAAAATCGAAAGAATTATTTTTTTGATATCTCGCTTAGTTCTTGGTCAAAAATTATTTATAGGTATAGTTCTAGTGTTTTTCGTGAGGTTTTTCTTCTGGTCCAGGTCGTATTTCAACCTAACCACCACAAACAACTAAGACGAAAACAAAACACCTACGGTGCATGTTCACCGTGTAATTCCTAGTGCGAACATTTTTTTTTTTTTTTTTTGCGGCATGTCAATCTAACCATTTCAATTTTGAGATACGATGTCTCGAGAACTAAGAGAAGTATCAAAAAAGGTATTCTTTACTTTCGATTTGTCTCGTCGAAATTTAGAAGAATTCATGAAATTTTTTCTGATCCAGGCAGCATGATGTTCACCTAACCACCACAATTTTGAGATACGATGTCTCGAGAACTAAGAGAAGTATCAAAAAAGGTATTCTTTACATTCAATTTGTCTCGTCGAGTTATAAAAGAATTCATGATCAAATATGGCGTTTGCGAAATTTTTCCTGGATGGCTCTTCAACCTAACCGCCTCGATTTTGACATACAATATCTCGAGAACTAAGTAAGATATCCAAAAATATATATGTATATTCTTTACTTTAGATTTTTCTCATGGAGTTATAAATTGTGATACCATGATTAAGAAACTGTATTGCTACATTACTAAACAAGTAGAAACTCACAATTAATTTAATTTCGAAGTGAATGAATATACTTTTTGCTCTAAACGCCAGATATTTTAACTCCGCGGATTCAGCCTTTTATACAAATATCAAAAGTAAATCCAGAAAAATATTATCGTAAATAAATGCTTTTATTGTGAACAGAATGTTGATGCTGATGGCCAGAGGCAATGTCGCTGTACCGCCATAGATCTTGGTTAAAAAAATCTCTGTTGTTTTTTCGTTATTAGTTTCTCGCATTCAATACGCCCATCTATGGCGTTTAAAAACTAAATGTCCCGAGTTAAAGGAAATAATATTTAAAGTTTTGTTTAGCGTTGAGTATGCAACATAGGTATTACTATTATCTGCTTTTGATGCTTTCATTATAGGCTATAGTCAGAGACTTTGTAGTTGCATGCTAAGTGCGAAATATGCCACATCTAGTGGTTCCATCTTTGGTATTTGTCACCACAAGTTTAGTATTTCATTTAATGCTCCAGCGTTATGTAACGTAGAATAATAAGACATAACAAAAAACTGAATTGATATTCTAAGCTTTAAAACGGTGAAAACCCCATCAAAATCTGCTAAGTAGTTTCTGAGTTTCTATATCATAAATTTATCCGGTTTTCGTTTTATAGATAAATCAAAATTTTCCTCATTTAAACATAATGTTTAATGATTTCGAATAACGACGAACTATGCCTTGGAACTATTTCTTCTAAGCTAAGCTTGTTATTCAACCCGAAGGGTGGCCAGTTCCATTCCTCCTAACCTAACCTCACCAGGTAATCCTTTCGTTAAAGGAGACCTACAATTTAACTTGGAATCAGATCCACGGAATCGTTCTGGTATACTTCATTTACATAAAGGAAGTTTTGTAGAAAGTGAAGATCTGGTTAAGGGCCTGTGAAAATCCCCGCCCAGACAGGGATTGCAACTGGGGACCTTTCAATTACCAGTAAGACGCTTTAAACATTGAGCCACCAAACTCCTCCTATTATTTCTATAATAGTTTAATTAATGCTGACTGAATGTTCTCTATAGTCTTTCTACTGGACTAGTTTGCATACTGCCCAAACATATATTGTCTCTACCAGCTATTTTCAAGACTTGATCGCATAACAGCTTTAAACTACATCCTTGTGGATCATTTCAATCCTGTTACTTCAAAATATTATTTATATTCCGTCTATGACATGAAATTTAGTCCGTGTTCCTAAATTACAATTAATTCAGTTAAAAATATCTCGATTTAAAATTGGATACCATGTTCTGTGTTGAATTTTATTCACGTAATTCCGTGTCTGCTAATCAATTTTACCTTTCATCGAATTGAAAAACATCCACGAGTTGATATTCAAGCGAAAAAATGCCAAGGTAACATTCCTTTCCCTAATTTAATGGTCAGTTTCGAACAAAATGAATAGCTGTAGCAATGAAGGAGCCAAGTAAATATGGGAAAGAATTTCTTAGTGACAAAAAGAAACAGCGTTTCATAAAGTGCAATGCAAGTTGCATGAATTAGCGTCTTGAGCTAACCTAATTTGTGATTATAAAACGAAGGGATCATTCGATGAATCGTTTTGTACTGATACTGCCTGTCACATAAAGTATAAATATAATTGCTTTGGTCCCCATGATAGAATGACTTCAAAATTTACAGACGCAAGAAACATTTTAACTTGATCTTATGTTTCCGTATTCGTTTGTAAGGATAGGACATGAGAAGCGATTATTTACTACTTGAAAGTAACGGAACGTGGAATTCTGGAATGGTGACGCTGTGTAGAGGGGAACTACTGAGGAGGAAATAGAGGTAGAGTGCAGAGGCGCGACAAAAGTGGAAGAAGTGCAAAGAGAATATATTACCCCTTAATGGCTCTCTCCATCAAGAGCCAAAATCGTGACACGGTACATTACAGTGACAACGGCTCTGAGAGCCCTTCTTCAGTACCTACACTTAAAAATCGCTTAGAATAAACTCGCGCCCAATAATAGTACAGTCTGGCTTAAATTCGTGGTCGTTACTTATTCGGCAGACGCTCGCATTGTCTGCAGCCGGGCGCTGTAGCTATTGTCTCTTCCGTAGCCTTTCGTTAGGCCGCAAGGAAATTTTGTTTACTCAGCTGAGGTAAAAGTGACGTATTAAATTCAGGTGCTTACTTAAAGATCAGTCACGATACCAACGCCATTAGGACAGTGTTTGGAACAGAACAGCTTCAAAAGAATAAAATATGAGCCATCACAGTAATTGTGTAGCCGTTAGATTGGACCTAACAGGTATCGAAAGCAGTAAACATCCTGTAAAATAACTTCATAGTGGCGAGTGCAAAGAAGTATTTCCAGATTTCCGTACGCTTAGAATCACGAATTATAAACAAATAACACAATTTTTAAGTTTCCACTGTCTGACTGACTGCTTAGATGCGAATGTTAGGTAGTATTACAATGCGTTTGGAAGTGCGTCTTCATAAAAACAGATTGACTAAATTATTTTAAGCGCAGGCAGAAGCCTGAGAAAATTCTGGAAGCAGTAGATAAAGTAACGTGGCTTACAAAGTTTATCGAATAATACTTTTTATTTATTGTCTCTAGCTTCTACCACATACGATTGCTCCTCTGCATCACGTTTTCTTTTACACGAATAGTGACACGGGAAAAAATGTAATTTCGGTTTTATACCTGGTTGTGCCCTATGGCCGTTCAATAGCGTTACCTGTGTTCCGTGTCTTAAGCGGTAATTTTGTTCGTGTTTGGTAATTATGTAGCGAAACTTTGAACCCATATGACTATTAAAAATCGCTTAAAAACGTAATCACAACGAGATTTGAATCTCTGCACTGTACCTCCCAGTGTATAGTACAGTTCCGCTTTAATGCGCGTTATCAACTAACGAATAATTGTGGTGATATCTATGAAATTAATCAGTTTAGTCACTATCACTAGAAGTCTGTGGAGAAGAAAGTATCCTCCAAAGTCTATTTTAATGTTTGTATGATGCTTGTATTTTACCTTGATAAGATCTGAAACTATATTCTAAAATAGACCGTATTAATCCTTGATTTTAAAACTTTTTTAATGCAGAACATTTTGTGTCAACAAAACAGAAGGCATGCATGCAGTATGTTCCAAGATTAATCTGGAGACAATATTTAGTAGTTATTAACGCTTCAATTTTTTGAAAATATAGTTAACTGCGTGATTTTTCTTGTCGCAGGCATGTTTATGTAATGAATTTAAAAAATCTTGCCAGTATTTTCTAACTAGTTCATGTTATCCTCACTGAAAGTAATTCTACGCTGTCAAGGAAAGCACTTTTAATTTTAAAACCGCTCTAAGTTCGTTTCAGTATGTTTCAAATGGTATTTCTAGAACAGTGATTGTGTCAAAACCATATGGGTTTATAGCTGATATTAATAGTTGTTACCGCTGACGTATAGAGAACACTATGTCCTATCAGGGTGTAATCACTGCGACCCAATTCACATTTTTCAGAGTGGAGGAGAATAATTTAACAACTTCAAACTGTGGTTAACATTGAAAAATTAATTTTTCGCTCAGGTAATGTATTCTGGTAGTCTAATAATTGTTTCAACAGCAAAAATCGACCATCGAATTAAATCATCAGCTGGTCCGAGGAAGTGGTCACAAGGTTTTTATTTTCTTGGCCTATTTACCTATTTTTTATATTATTATTATTATTATTAGTAAGTACTCTGAATTATTTCGCTGCCATATTTTCTAGGGCCCTATTCTGAAAGATGGACTGTGAACCTCAAATTGGCGATCCATGAGCGTGGTCCTCTCCATCTCCCTTGCTGACATCAACAAACCACTACGCAACAAAACTATCTGCCACTGAAAGGTAGACACCCAGAGTGAGCACCAGCAAAGTTTGGTTATGACTCCTCAAACGTTGCGAGAATCACTTTGCAAAGGGGAGATTGCTGCCTGGTCTGGACGTAGAATTCTTAGTGCCAGACAGTTTTGTTGCATGGTGGGGATGAGTGATGTCATCTATAGAGACGAAGAGCACCATGCTCATGGATCACCCATTTGAGCTGCATCACAGTCCCCTTGCGTTCTGACTCACGGATTGACTCACTTTGCTCTGCTTACTTAGCTGAGTACTCCTCTTTACATTGCAGTACTCCCGATCTCCACCAGAAGCACTTGTTATTTCTACGCAGTTGGTGATTGTTTTGCCAGGAGCTTCAGAAGGTCCCCACCCTAGTCCAAAATCACCCGACCGCCTCCAGCGCCATACACCCAGTGCAGGGGACATTGGTGTTTGGTGCTGCTACGTCGCTTTCGGGATGCGAAAAAAAAAACCTGCCGGATTCGGGTGTGCTGTCTGCTGGTAAGGCGAGAGATGGATCACTCGTCTCAATAGCTAAATAACAAAATTCAAACGGCGTGTGGTTAGTTTGATCGCCCATAAAGGAACTGACGTGCCTCAAACCGATAAGAAGTGGTGATATAACTATTAGCATGATCAAAGAAATGCAGTGTGCATAAAACGTTCAATCTGAAACTTAATACTTTTGTGATTTGAAAACTTTTTCCTCCATTAAATGAATTTCTCCAAGTATGATATGAAAATATTTGTTTATGCTTATAGGTGAGACAGATGCAAAAAAAAAAAAAAAAAAAAAAAAAAAAAAAAAAAAAAAAAAAAAAACCTTGAAGAAAGGATCTACAGTTTGACGTTGAATCTGAAACACGAAGCATCCAAGTGTGTTTCCCATCAACAAAGCAAAGTTTTGCCATAGGTGAACCTCACGCTAACTTCTTGTGACTATTACTGAATGGCTTGGGAATCAAAACAAGGACCCTGGATTTTGGAGAAGTAAACGTTAGCAACTGAACTTCCACGCCGATATATAAATCATTTTTTGCTTAGACTTAGGGTTATATTACCACGATCAAATATTTCGAACAATGTGACACATTTTTTTTTTTTTTTAATGGTCTCTCCAGGAAGTTTCCACTATTTGGCTGCAATCAACTACTTTGGATTTCACATCTCTCCTAGACTTATTCATCCGATAGGTTTTCTTTCCGTCCTTTTTCCTAAAGTGCACTAACTTCGGCGTTATCCCAGCCTCTATTCTCATGATGAGTAGTAGTGATGTAACTATTAGCATGATCAAAGAACCGCAGTGTGTATAAAACGTACAATCTGAAACTTAATACTTTTGTGACATGAAAACTTTTTTCTCCTTTAAATGAATTTCTCCAAGAATGATATGAAAATAATTGTTTTTGCTTATTGATGAGACAAATATAACAGTTCAAAGTAGAAAAATGCACGCATCACATGCATAAAGGATCTACAATCAGACATGACCCATCCATCAAACCTTTCCTATACTACCTTTTCTTTCGGTGTGTAAATATTTAAGATCTCTCTTATGTTTACATTTATGATCGTATCCTAACTTGTGGCATTTTCTGTACCTTTCATGACCCTCATCACTGCCGTCTGCAATGGGCTTAGATTTTTAAAAATCTTTTCAGCAATTCCACTCTCAAAGTAAAACAAGAAAAAAAAATATTTTTTTCGTTTCTGTTTTTTAGGGGGAGGAGGAAGTGAACCACAATATTTATTTTGCGGTAAGTAAAATACATCTTTTATTTAAATTTCATCACCAATGGTGAAAAGGTAACGAAACTGCAAGGCGGTGTCTTACTGACGAAAGGAAGAATGAAATTACGGTTCCCTTTTCTATTTTAGCTACGAAATACTAAAAAAAGCTTCGATTTGACAAGTTCTGCATCATGCAAGAATCACAGCTGATGCGTCTGTCCGGCACTTCGATCAATACGCTCACCTGGCGTCCACCTTGATAAATACAGCACAAACAGCTGCTTCTGTTGTTGAGACCGTGGTTAAAGCAACTCAATGTAACAGCATTAATCCATATCATAATACAATTTTTTGTATTATCCCGATTTCGTGGAAACGTAGTTATTATGTTTTATTTCATATAGTAAAATAAAACCTCAAATTAGTCAAATATGCCAGTTTTACCCCCGTTAATTTATAAATTTTGTAATTAGCTGCCGCTGTGACGTACGTCAACCGATGAGTGCTTATCACGAAATTATTTTATATTTTTATTCACGTTGTCTGCAGTGTAGCTTTAAATACTTCGGTACATTTAATAAGTTACTCCAAAAAAACTGTGCACCTCGACGATTCAGGCTCAATGGTTGCGTGGAAGAAGCCCCTTCATTGGTTAACTGCGAGGAATTCACTGTCAAATTTTGTACAAACGATGATAGATAAGAAAAAGAATTAACAAGTACCTGTTTTTTCCGAGCTTTACACCTCTTTCACATCGAGGTCTTTGTAGACCAGACAGTATTAAGGAGAAGGAATGGGAAGGAATTCAGCAGTGATCTTTTCGAGGAATCATCCCGGTATTCAACCAGGGTGATATCCGGAAACGGAAAAGCGACGGGGAATTGAGGCCCCGTCATCCCGAATGCTAGGCCGAAGCATAAACACTCACCGAATAGGCTTGGCACTGCGGGTCTATGCCTCCAAACTGTACCAAAACACAACTAAACTATTTCGTTGTTAAGCTTATAAATTTTTTCTTTGCTATTGTCACTTTCACATTTTTCTGATTTAGTCCCCTAATTTTTCGATAATGTTCAAGTAATTGTGTTTATAATTAACTTTAATTTTCGCACTGCTTCGCTCGGGAGGACCTTTGTGTGCATAATAATCCGTTTGCCTTTTTTTTATTTTGCTTATAGCTTTAGGCCTCGTCGATGAAATGTCGACGTCGTTAGAAACTGGAAAGGACTGGGGAACAAGGAGTGGGAAAGGGTTCGGCTATGGCCGTTTTTAAAGAGAGCATCTCGGCATTCGCCTGGAATGATATGGGGAAACCATGGAAACCCAAATCTGGATACCCGGACGGAGATTCGAACAGGCATAAGCTTTGATTAGTTTGTGTATTCTAATTATACAATATTTCAGAAAACTGAAGAAATAAATAAAAGAAGTTATTTAGTCAAAAAACAATATTAACAGAAATCAAAGAGTGGAGGGCTTATTTGTGTTGTAGCGTAATCTTTGGTGAGTAATTCGTATAAAAGTGTTCATCTGAGGTTCATTGTTATCTAAGGCACCTGTCTAATCTCGGTCATTTTTTGCTCCATTCCCCGATCACGTAGAGTCAAAAGATATCCCAAAGATTTGAAGCTAGACCACAATCTTTCAAACTATGAAAAGCCAAACAAATTTTGTTATGTAGTTTCTGCGTGATGCATGTACAAAGGAGCAGACAGAAAAGCAACTTACTGAGTAAACCCTAGCTATTACCCACGGTTTCACCAGCAAACTCGTAAATCATTTTGTGGTCCATTTTTTAACGCGACACTGGCCTTGATGGATTCATTGTAGAGTGGTTATATTCTTTTGGCTGTAACAATCGAAAGTCTTTGATTAAAATTCAATTAAATCATTTGATAACTGTCATCTGGTATCTTCAAAAAAGTTTGCTGTATTTCTTAATGTACTTTAAAAGTAAGATTCAATATAAATGGTGAAATGCAAGTACAAGTTTGATTGGTTAGCAAATAGATTATGGAATAGACGGCCATTTCTGAATATTTTCTGTCCTTGAATATATATTTCATAATGAGCAAGAAAAAGCTTTAAAACAGCGAAACTAAGGAAAGTTAGTGAAACAAGACCAAAAACTTACCACATATGATGGCTGCTGGCAACGACGAGCACAAGTAACGCAAAATTTCTGTGTTGAACCCTTTTCTTGCAAGTAGGTGAGACAATGAGTGTTTCGTTCAGTGAATGAAGGTCTCAGGTGACATGGCTTAGGTGGCATAGTTAATGACAAAAGGGAGGGAGGGGAATGAAGAAAATACTGAATCGATACTGCTTGAGGCATATTGAATGTACTGGATCGATAATGCTACAGACATATTATCGTTGGAAGTGGGACATCGCCAACATAGTTAACGTTTAAGAAAATAAATATTAAAAAACTTCAAGTGTGAAAGATACAATCTAAAATCTATAAAACATGATTAATAATAATAATAAGTGCTGGTTCTATTTGGGGACTGAGACAAGGAGGATGTCTGGTTTCAAGGATAGTTTGGGAAGCTTGTTCTCATCTGCGGACTTCAGCGTGGATTGTGGTAACAGGGAAAACTCTTATGACCCTCTTTGCAAAGCAGTAATTTTCTTGTTGGCTATTTTCCACAGTTGTTGCATAAATGTTTTAAATTAAACACCGTCTATTAACAACTTTTTAACAGTTGGTAATAGACGGTGTTTAATAAACTCTCAGCTGACGCACATCCTTCATTCAGCAAACGAACTTCTAGCTAAAAATTTTTACGACTTATGACCCACATCCAGGAACCGTTCAGTTGTTCTGTAAGCATAAATTTCAATGCATGTTGTAATTTTTTCCGTGGTCTTAGATCTGAACTACAACAGTTCATTCAAGGTACTTCAATAAATGCAATGTACACAACCCTATTCAATTATTTAAACTATTATATTACCTTGTTCGCCGATATTATATTAGGTGATAACCTATTCATTGTAGCAAAGTGGAATTACAGTGTTTAGCTGTTAATGAAACGAAAATAGGTAATATTATCTCATACATAATCACGTTACTGATCGAAGGTTGTTAGGAGAAAACGGATATTTTTTTGTTATTGAAAAAATTTAAGAAGGGAAACTATATGTTCATGTGCCCATCTTTTTTATTTAACAAGTTCGTTTGCCCTTCTTGTTAATGTGGATTGACCTCAGATGTGCTGTATAATAGCTTAATGCCATCCGTATTGACCGAAATTTTTTGACTCGTAACTAATATTGATGCACACTCTAATCTTTCAATGAATACCACCAATCTCAAAATTAAAGCAAATAGTTTTCTTCGTTATTTTCTCCTGTTTCTGTCACTCATTTTAAATCATATTCCAACAAAGAAAAGCGGGACTCATTCCAGGCTGGGTTCTACTAAATGCGTGCAAAGAAATGTTATTAATATTGCTGGAACAGGATTAAGATTGTTTTAGTATGTTTTATAACGTGAAGTAAAGAAAATATAGCGTACGCAACTGCTTATAAACCGAAGTAAAGTGTAGGTTATTACGCTTTCACCTTCAGGAATGCCACCACAGGTTTAGAGCCAAAAACGCAGATTAACCATCCTTGGCTAACGTCGTAAGCAGAGCAATTATTTTCAGTCACTGCAAAGCGTTTCCGGTGAGTCAGTTTCCAAGAGCGGCACATTTGCTGCCGCGGTGTTGGCCACCCTGGCGCAACAGCCCGTGCGGTGGGACTACTGCTTAGCATTGCGCTTTCCGAAATGAACTCCGGGCCATAAAGTTTACTGCCTGGCGACCGCTGGTCAGGAAGTGGGCGGGAAAACAGACTGCCGTTATCTCGACGAATAAAGCGTCCGCCCGCAACTCGTTCAAATAACGGCCGGTGCGCCTCGTACTTGCTTTAACGGCAGGTTTACTGTACAGCAGCCGTTTTACTGCTCCGCGAGGTCTCTGCCATTAGGATCTCGGATGAGGTGTGGCAAGGAGAAGTGAGACCTGCCTTGCGGATTGTGTGTGTACCCTGCGCTCACCTCTCTAATGAACACCACACCGAAAGCCGGCAAGCAGAGGTAAACGGAAATTTTTTTCTTTCCGGCTTACAAGAGTACGGGCCGGCGCTATGATTCTCGGGTTTCAGGTAAGCGTTTTTAGGCCCCCTCCCTCTCCCAAATTTTTTTACTTTAAGCTTTAGTTTTTGGGATAAAGTCAGAAAATTTTAATGTAAAAAATCAAACAAAGCCTTTTTTAAGAAAGATTTTTAATGTTTTATTTCTGTATAGCTAGGCAACCCGGCTGGTGGGAGCTCGGCCCCGGGGTACTTTTGCCCCATTTACTACTTCCCCCCCCCCCCCCGCATAAAGCCGGTCCAGCAAGGGGAGTCAACCAATTGAAATATTCAGACTAAATTCATACTATGTAATAAAAGCTCATGGCCAGAGGTGTAATTGTGCAAAGAAGTAACATACGCTTTTTCGCTTTTGTCAAGAAAATCGGCGTTGAAATATTCCGTTGCGTTCAAATACTTTTTCGTTAGATAGATTTCAAGGGACGGGTGGTGAAGCGAGCAAGCACTCTGCTTCATAACCCCGTCGTCGCCGGATCGAATCTCACTGGGGGGGGGGGGGGAACTTATTTATTTATAGAAATATGTATACAGATAATTCCCGGCAATCAATTTCAACGATTATTCGTATAACAAGTTTTTAAAATGCCTTTTGCTGTGGAATAACTGACGGCCTCTCGTTTCGATCTTTCCATCCCCTGGTGCAGGAATGAACATCTGTCCTTCAACTGTAACGGTCGAATACCGATATTTGTGTTTCATACCTGCCAAACCAAATAATTATGTTTTTGATATATAAGTTTTTTTCGGAAAGAGTCGGTTATTTAACAACGAATGACATTTAGAAAACTTATTACATGCATAATTTTTGAAAACTTGATTGCCGACAATTACCTATATACACATTTGAATAAATAAAAAGAAAAAATTGCCAGCAGTGAGATTCGATCCGGCGACTACGAACTTATGAGGTAGACAGAATGCCCACTGCACTACGCGTCCCTTCAAATCTCCAAAGCGTAGAAAATATTTGAACACAACGAAATATTTCAGCTCCAATTTTCTCAACAACGGTGAAGAATCGCATGTTATTGCTTTGCCACATTAAATCTCTGCCCATGAGCTTTAGTATAACACACAGTATGAATCGCATGTGAATTTTACATTGGCATACTCCCCTTGTTAGTATCTCATTAGCTGTTTTTACCTATCCATTAATGGACTTTTATCCTACTGTTGGAAAGATGATTTCGGTGGAAATTTTTTTCAATTTGTCTAATAATTTAAACAGCAAATAATAATACACTAAAAGCCAAAAACCTGGTAACGCAGTTGCCCCCTTGTGGCTGAAACTTGGAAAGTTACTACATTAACAAGAGCGTACAGGAAGTAATATAACTGAACAAACTTTTTAAGGTTTAGAAATTAAAGTTATATCCTGTTCACTACGAAGTGACGGCTCAAGGTCATGTTCCCCTGACGCCGCTCCTCATCTATACACCCCCTCCACTCCTTCTCGAGCTAAACACTGTGTCATTATAGGTGAGTGGCGAATTTCCCCCTACCTTGTATGGGTAAGGGCAGCGGAGTGGGAATAGAGCAGACTGACCTTAAGCCGCCTCTGTCAGCTTAACGGGCTGTGGTGAATCTGGCACTTGAGATGATATTTCATATGAATATTTAAATACGGCCAATATTAATTTCAGAATAATCCAAACATTAGATAAAATACGATTCAAGAGAGTAGGTATTTTAAATACGATTATTATATTAACGCGGACTTTATGGGAAGGCTATTTGGCGCATAAGGTACCGGTTATGTACTCTTCCTCATGGTGTGGTACCGCTGAGACCAGATTGGTAAAGAACCATGCTGTGGTAGCCCACACTTGACAAAATTATTTGTGGTAGACCACACTTTACCCATAATTACAGTAAACATTTTAATAAAATTATTTACGAAACAGACAATAAGTGCAGTAAAGAAAATTATTGCAATTGCATTCGGAATGTTCCCGAAATATTCTGTCATATCAGCTTAGCAGTAATATGTATGATTCAAGTAATGTCTGTGTGTACGAGGAAATGGCTGCCATCCGCCTGACCACATCAGGTTCTCAGGTAACGGGGTGACGTAGCACGACTGGCCGGAGCCAAGTTCAGGAATTTGGAGAAAACCGTATCTCCGAGAGCAAGAACCTATCAAAGCTGTTTGGAAACGCTTTGCTCAAAGGTTCGGAGGATTTAATTTGAAAATTCTACACGACACTCCCTGAAAATGGAGATAGTCAATAAGAGATGAATAATTGATTCCATGATTGGTGCAGCGTAATATTCATCTTAGCAAGTGGAAGGCGAAGCAATGGATGTTGGAACGAGGATATTCCAAGTAACGTCAGCGCGGTGAAGACTTGACTTATCTGCCGTACACGCCGGACCTGTCAACTTCATGCTCGTAAACAGAATTAAATAATTCTATGTTTTTGTCTTGGAAGATAGGAGAAGTACTGCATTGGCTATATAAATGAAACAGCTGGTGGCGGGGCCGAATGTAACAATTCTTGGAAGAAACGTCAACACAAAGCAATTCTCATTTTTAAAGGAGCCTACATTACTGGGTCTCCGGGTAAAATACATGCACTATACTACTTCACATAAACATACAGAAAATGGTGATATGAGCTCCTAGTAATTATTACGCGAATCTCTGCAGTTAAGAGCCGGGAAACGTCAGAAGGAATTAAATTTCATAGCTCATATAAAAGTCATAAAGCGTTATTAATTTAAATTAGCTAAACTTATTTTCTAGTAATATATTTTTAATGTGTTTGGTAATCTGATATAATTTCACGTTTCCTCCGATATATACGAATCAACGGTAACATAATGGCGTTGTATGCTAACTTGGCCATAAATAAATAATCCATACTGGAAACCAAAAGCCTTCAAATTTCCGTTTTATAATATTTAAAAGTGTAATGATTGATACTATTGATTTAATAGTAGTTGATAACATCATTTCTTTTGCTCTGAGAGTGTAGTAAATGTTTTCAAATGTAAAAGAATCAAAATAATTTTTGTATCACTAATAAAATCTAAAATTTTAAGGAAATTCGAACTACGCTTATTACAAAATATTATTTTGTGAAATGAAGTCTTATTAAAAAATGGTTTACAACGTAAGGGATTATAAAATAATTATTAACTAAGCATACCATATAAACTGTTAATTACAATGCCGTCGTAAAACCTAATAAGTATTCCCGCCTGTCTTTTCTTCAACTGCACCTACTTAGTACATCATCACAGAATGTATCACAGTTCTGGATCTTTAATTTCAAATACGCTAACCAATACCTACCACAACTGCGGCTAGTTTGTGGAATAAACACTGGAGAAAATGAACAAATTAAAAAACCCATTATTTCTTGTCAAAGCATTGACTCTCTTTCTTCACATGCCACTTTGTGCTTTGTCTTCATATCTTCGAGTACCAGTTGGTGTCACCCACTTATTGATTCAATACTTACACATTTATCATACCTTACTTGGTGTTTCAAATATTAATTTTAAGTGTTCATAGTTTTCAAAAACTACAACATAAGCTGTATATTGTATACCACCAGTATGACAAAGAAGGGGTTTGCCATACTTAAAATCTTTAAATAAATTTAAACAGTTAATCAAACCTAATCTGACTGTAAGATCTGAAGAAATATCACAAGAAGTCCCTATTGAAAATAGTGCACTACTTACAAAACGCAATATCACACTCTTTCCTTCCTGTTTGAATGTTCCTATATAGAGTTAATGAGATAATTTAAATACATGAGCTCATTTTCATTCAAAATTTTATTTGTTATTTTCTGATTAATGGTCTGAAATATTTACAAGTTTATATATGCTGACAGCTAGAGTATAAAACAGACTTTTTATTTTCGATTAACTGCCTTCAGAGAAATCGGTCTAACTAGAAAATTTCAAATTTTAACTGGATTACATGTCATTAACATCCCACGTTTCTCCAAGTGGGGTCAGTTGATAAGACTATTCCCTGAAGGCACCATTATTACTTTGGTGTGCCATAAAAATTTCTGTATCGACTGTTTGCATTGTTTGGATTCTCTTGTTACTTTCGATACTCTCTTACTATCAATTTGTTGCAAGACCTCTCCTTACTGATGTCTCATATTAGATGAATCACTTCGATATACGATAACAATCGCATCTATGAACTTCGAAATGCTCCCTTACTTTCTCTGACAAAAAACAACAACATACAAATTTCTGTATTTAATTAAATATTTAGTACTTTTATGCTATAAACACTTACTGTAGATAAGTCAAAAGAACCTGATGAAGATAGTACAGGATGGCATCCAAAAGCCATTCTTTTACAAAAACATCCTGCGGCAAACACGAGAAGGCTATATCGGATCGATACGCCGGTGAAATTTCCATTCACACAGTGAAGAAGAATTGATAAATGTAAATTTAAACGAAGAACTAAGACGCAATTCGATAATTTTGAAGTAACCTATTCATTGTGTGTGTCTTCCAAACTGCATTGGGCATTCCGTATTTACATAACTGCATTGGGCATTCCGTATTTACATAATCAAACAAGGAGGCATTTTTTAACCACGGAACGTTCGTAGTCTACCCAACATATTCAGAGCAAAACTTTGGCAGGATTGAAGCTCATGTTAGTTACCTGTAATATGAGTTAATAAAATATAATTTTAATGTAAGACGTTTTACAGCAAATTATAAAATTTTCTTTGTTTCGCTCTCAACTTACAAGCATTTTTAGACCCGGAGTACCTAGTCTATTGTAGGAAAGTCTTGTGTGGCCAAATGTCTGCGGAACGTGTAGTTATGTGTGTTATCTAAAATAAGTGTATTTTTATTGGTGAAATGTTTAGTTCTTCAAGCGGCGATTGGGGACCGTCCCAGCATTGACCTAGATAATTGTGTGAAACCACTTAAAAATTCAATCAGGAAGGCTGATAGGCGGTGACTGAGCTCGTAGGAACTCCCGGATCTAGTGTGTGGCTTCTCAGAGCACTGAGTTACACTGGCAGGTTACAGGCTATATTATAGGAGTATGTGCCTTTAACATTTGATGTACAAATACAGTGGCCATATTAAGACGAATTTCGAACTAGTACGAAGTTGCTCTTTTATCGACTGATAACATGTACCTTCTCAGACTGAGAATCGCATTTTCAAGCGTAAATAATTTGGGGAAAGAAATACTTGACAACTATTCTTGACTTAGCTCTAACACAACGATACCTCAAGCGCAGGATTAGAATTTTTTGAAAATAATCATTTATTTACATAAATGTATAAATCCCTGAACAACCAGCAATTAATTCTACAATATTTTAAGTGGAATCTACTATTATTCCCTTTTGGGTTAAGGTAACACGCAACTTGTGCAAATTTGAGGTCTTCAACTTACGGCCGCTGACAGACAGGGAGACAACAGTATGGTACAGAACCACAAAAATTCGAGGCCTGTGTGAGTTTCGAATCGGTAACGTTAACTTTTAATCTTGTCAATGTGCGGGCGATGTATTCACAAACCGAATTCTGCAGATCCATTTTACCACTGAATTCAGAACAGATATTTTGACAGGTTCTCAAATTCATAAACTTAGTAATCGAACTATTTTTATGTCATCGAGAAAGATAATTAACTAGATATCTCATTTTATCATACGACTCAACATTTTTCCTTAAATCTAGCTGTAACATTCCTACTCTAGTTTCATTACTTTTAAATAACATTTCGAAAGTTGTCTACTTTTTAGTTACTTTCGGTACTACATCTATACATTATTATGCTAGTCTAGACTGTGTTTCGCTACAGTTACAATTATCTCCCACGTTACCTCTTATGGATTATTTCCGTAACCTCTTACCAAAGACAATATTCTGCAACGACGGTTGTTCTTTATCCAACTTCTGACGTGGGGTCTTCAGTTTGTTTTCCATCAGCAGTATTTCCCTTTACCTGAAAGGAAATAATCATACTCCACCTTTTCTTTCTCTCGTATATTTGGAGAAATTATCCATTTGTTCACCAACATTAATCACTTCGATTTTCACTAAACTTCACATGTATTCAACAACTGCTTACACAGCAATATTATTCCCGAATACGATTATATTTCTCGTAACTCCATTTATATAACTTTATTTTTTTGGAACTCTAACCACTGTCATCATAAATGCACCATGAATCTCGCATCATTTTTTTGCGTCTATTCTTTTCTTGTTACTACAATCCTTTGTTATTGCTCTTCCTATGGTTCGCTTTACTCCTCCCTCCTAAGGATGTTCTAAAAAAAATACTATTTTTATTCATACAAAATCATACATGTAATAAAAATACGTTAATATTCACATATATACTCGCGTTGATTAATATATGTATGTTAGATACCCTTGTTTACTTTTCTGTTTTGTAGTAAGCGTATTAAGTGTATAATACTTTGGATTTCTCTTCCGTAAGGTATGATGAGTTTTTAAGTCACATCAGTGATATACCTCGAAGTTTAAGAAAGTTTAAGAAGGAAGTAATTATCAGAGATGAAAGACAGCCAGGACAACGTTTCAGCAAAATCAAAGTTACTTTATACTATCTCCCGGATAATCACGATCCACCTCCTGCTGACACTTCTATAGAAGAAAACTTAAATTGGCAGCAGCAACAGCAGTCAAGTGCAGAGCTCATTCTTCCGCGCTCGCAACTTGGGCGAACCTCCGCTGCCTGACGCGCCCGCCGTTCATTTGCTCGGCGAACCATGATGGAAAATTTCTGAGTTTCGCGAAAGCTGCTGCGGCCACGGCGGAGCGGGTCGCGAGTCGGAGGAACTCTTCGCTGCCAACAAAGTTATTTTCTGGCAATAAGGCCGGCCGCCACCCCCGCTGCCACCGGTACGGCAACAAGACGGAGACAGCGGCAAAAACCTTCAGATAATACTTTTGAACTCAATTTAACATTCGTTAACTCCGTTCCATTTTACAGAAATTTCTCGTAATACGACCGTTATGAAATTTATTGCGGGGGATTATACTTTCTTAGATAAATTATTATTTGCTTTGCATTAAAAGAGAAACTTGACTCATTACCAGAGATGAGACATCTTTAAGCTTTTTGATCTCTAAAATTAATCCCGGACCATTTCTCTTCCTTTCCCAGTATTAATTAACTTTGGTACGGATCAGCATTTACCCTGTCTTTAGTAACACATAAACAGTTTTTTGACGCTTTACATCCTGTCGACATCAAGGTCTTTAAATTTTGTTTTGCTCGTCAACGTCGTTAGAGACGAGAAAGGACAGGGGGCAATGAATGGGAAGGAATTCGGCAATCACCTTTTGAAGGAAGCATCCCGGGATTCACTTGGAATGATTTGGGGATACCATGTAAAACCCAAAACTGGATAGCCGGACGGTGATTTGAACCTGGGAGACCCAGCATTACCGCTCACGCACCACGCTGGGTAGAAGTCATTAGAGTTGGCAGAGTACTGGGGGAGGGGGCTTTTGGTAAGACATTCGGCCATTGCCTTTATAAATAACCATCCAGGCATTCGCCTGAAGCGATTTCGAGAAATCTCAGGCTCAGTGGCTAGACCAGTTATCTAACCCACGCCCTCTTTAACGTCAGGGTACAACATTAACTATTCATTCATCAGACTGGGAAAGCGTTAATTTTTATCTACCTAAAAATTGTGCAGACAAGGTTTGTGAAATTTCTCTTAATGACGATTATAGAACAATGTGGAGATGATGGTTGAGCCAAGTGTGATCCCCAACCCGAGGGTTGGTTGGACCCTCCCGAAGGAGGCATACCAAGGCTAGTAAAACGGACCTAAAACGGACCTAAAGTTTAATCTGGTCCGGAAGCGTTCTGGCATACTTAACATTACGCAGTAAGCTATGCCAGAGGTGATAGTCGGATTAACGGCCTATGAAAATCCCCACTGATTTCAAACCAGTGACGCATTATCCATTGATAATATGTACTGGATGGGAATATATCGCTGCACCATGGCAACCCCTGTATAAAATCTTCGTGCCAAGATTTTACCGGTTGGGAGCTTAGGCATTCTTGAACAAGATTGTCAACAATTATTATAAAAGAGTCGTTTAATTCCAAATCGCTTCAACAAGGATGAATGTGATGTTAATCCTCCACACAAAAATCCTTCTTTTCAAATATGGGGAACGATAGCTTGATTACCTGCTCAAGGAACCTGATTTAATAGGGATAATACGAACAGCGCCATATCTCTAATCACCTCGAAGTCATCAAGACGTGAAGCCGCAAACAACTAAAGGCACATAAACCAAAATACGCACTGCCCGTCGCACGTAATTCAGTTTATAGCTCACTTTCTAAGGAAGGCTTTATCTGCTTCCATTCTTTCAGAGTACATTAATTTTTTAATATTGTTGAAGAGATATCTGCGTGGAGACAAACATTTCGAAAGACAGAGATTAGCTAATATTTGGTGATAGGTGGAGCTCTGGAAAAAATGTGTTGTGTATAAGAAAAACGTACACAGGCTTAACGTGGTCCTAGTTGGCCTCAAGGAATAAATAAATATAAAACGTAAGGCAGCTGACTAAGGTGCTATCGTATTACCAAAGATTTTATTCCGATTGATGATAAATGTTTCAGATTTTTCACATTCTGTATTGATAGGTGAATTGAATTTCACGAAATGGAGACGTCTTTACTTGAAGATTCAAACTGGTAATTCCCAAAAAAAAATATTTCTCCATTGTCTTGTTTGCTTTACACTAGTCTTATGTAAGTTTATTTGCAACGTAAAATGCCTGTTTACATATGCGATCGCAACTCAGTTTGACTAGAAGCCGTCTTAGCGATGGCTCTAACTCTTTATGCGTCAGAAATAGGTCATTCATGCACCTGTAAGGTTCGTAACTGACTGCGTTTGGTATTTACCTGCTTGTCGGAAGTTTTATGGAATTTCTGCTTAAATCTGTTTCTGTCGTAGTTTTTTATCATGCGAATCAAAGAGTTTATTTAAAGCCCACAGTTGTTAAGAGGGAAAATATTTAATTCTCTCTATTCCATGGAAAACAAGCAAAGATTCTTTCTTAGTGTATTATTATGTGT
The DNA here is from genome assembly GCA_031002005.1 of Vandiemenella viatica. Classification (NCBI taxonomy): domain Eukaryota; kingdom Metazoa; phylum Arthropoda; class Insecta; order Orthoptera; family Morabidae; genus Vandiemenella; species Vandiemenella viatica. The sequence goes on from JARYHS010011408.1 coordinate 54,280,381, forward strand.
GGCGTATTACTGGGAAAATGATTAAATTTTCTGATGATTTACACTTCGAGTTTTATGTGCTCTCCTCCAACAAAATTATTTTAATTTATCCTTTATCATCCTTGAATCAGACTGAAGATAATTCATTACTCTTCGAATTTACAAAAAATAGTACATTCTTTAGATAGTACCAATACTCATTACTGTAACTTACTACCACGTTTCTAGACTACTTTCATCATTTCTTCTGTCAACATTTTTATTTCGGTTGTGATGTAGAAAAGAGCTTCTTGAACCGAATCTACGATGAGGGTGTAATATTAGGGGTCCCCTGTTCATATATCAGATGCCAGTTCTAATAATAGTGACTTTTCCAGGTATAGGTCACTAATTTTATAACAGTGTGCTGTGAGAATCTGTAGCTGACGCCAATTTGCGATCCAACAAGCCTATTCTACAAGTTCTTCTTCCTCGAATACTAACTACGTTTCAGTAATAACACTAAATCCCTTATGTGTCACAAGCACACCATAACACTGCATTCTCATATTCCTAAATCGCAGTTGAAGAACAAATAAGAAACTTTTTCGTTCCATGCTAACAATTACTGAAGTTTATAAACAATGTTCTTGTGTAGAACTGAGAGTATAGTTACATGTAACTTCACCAGAAATAAGATATTAACTTATTCTTCACCATTCTATTACCTTACACTATCATTTGAAAATATTTATTCTTTTTGTTTGAGTGCTTAAGTGAAATGCTAATGAATAACAATGGTGACTAGCGGATAAGCTAAACAACTAATTACGTTTCTTCAAAAACTATAATGAAATATACCATACTTTTAAAAAGTTTCAGATTATAAATAAATGAAATTAATACGACATAGAACCACATACTGCTATTAAAACATTATTTTTCTGGTAAGCAGGGTAAAAGTTTGGTCGGTAATGCAGCTACCATAGACGTCTAACAGAGTCAAAATTCACATTGAGTTCAGCCATAGGCAAGAAAAACACCAAGAAATAGTTTTGAAATTCGACGTTATCTCAGTGGGAACGACTTTACAGCAATATTGGCATGAAAACTGTGCTCCAACTTGATAGAAAAAATAATTTTAACAAGCAGCCGAAAATAAGTTTCTACGAAAAGGTTGGGTTTTTTTGGCACACGGCAACTTAAGCCATATAGCCAGTTCAATGTTGTAGTGTATCAGTTTCTCCAGTACGTTGTAGTAGCTTCTAACTGTCGACACTACAGGACGACACGACATCATTATATTAACACACACACATAACACTTAAACACCCATGCCCTTGGCCGGACTCGAACCGGTGACCATCGGCACGTTTAGCTAGCACTCTAGCCCCTATGCTACCGAGGCCAGCCTATGAATAGTTAAATGATGCAAGTAAATAAAGAAATAAAAGAAAACATGTAAGAATTTTTAATCTCACACCTCTGTGATTAATTTTTGTCATTACCACTTTTATATAAGAAACTAGCTGATACCCGCGACTTCGTACGCGTTTATTAAGAATTTCTTTGCCAGAATTGAATATAGAAAGTTGTTGGTAGTGAAGGATTGGTCCCAAACAACACCGTGTCTGCATAATAAGACCGGATAGCCATCACTATATCATTCTACCATCGAACTTGTCTCTTGAAGAGAATCAATTTCCAACATATTTGAAAACAGAAAAACAAACGAATGTGAGGGGATGTGGAAAAGGGGGGGGGGTATTTACTAAGGGCAGTTTTATTTCAGCTTGGACTTTCCTTCAGCATGAGAATCCCATTCTTGGGTTTTAATAACTTTAACTGCTCCTGCTCTGCTAGAGCTACAACTTAGGCCAGTTTACACCCGCAAGGCATTTCATAAAAGAAGGAAAAATAAATTGGTGCCAGAAATATTTAAGCAGACACAAAGTAAAAGGACAGAGAAAATCGACATCTATACTAAATAATACGTTCTATCTCTAAACGAAATATATTAACAAATTATACACTAACATAATGCACGAGAAGCATAGCTTGAGCAAGCGACGTAACATAACAGACTAAAACACACATCCGCTATCTGTCACCATTTGAAAATTTCATGACTACAACTGTTAATCATACCGGAAAAAAATGTCCTGAGCCCTCCCTACAGATTTTCTTGTCAAATTCCGTCAATATCGGTACAGGCATTTAGTCGTCAGAACGTAACAAAAAGACAGAGACTTACTTCCGCAATTTATACACGTCTCACACACACACACTGACTGCAAATTACCCCTGAGGGATCAATATAACGTAAAAAAGTGAACACCTACAGCATTGGAAGACTACCTACGAATTGCCTCGCATTGCACCCCTAACTTTGTGATATCTACAGTTTAACATTCAATTCGAATAACTGATCAAAAACAATTTTTTTAAATCTTAGCCTCCAGAGAGATTTGAACTGGAGACCACGACCCAAACATTAGTAAGGATGCGCTTTAACCACTGAGCTACCTCACCGCTACACCAAAAAAACAGTACAGAGACCTCCATATCCAACGCATCTGTCTATCGCCATTCAGTAATTTTTTGAAATTATAAGACAGCATGTATTATTTATACAGATAATTTTACAACCAAATGTAGACAGTATTTTTCTCCTTGTTTCAAAGGATAAGTGTGCAAAGTTTCATCGATATCGGATGAAAACTGTGGATTTGTATGAAGAACAAACAAACAAACATTCATCTTTATATATATAGGTAAATTCAAATGCATCGTGCGCAAGTAATTCCGGGGCAGGGCGGTACTGAGTAGGAGGCACTACAATGGATGGAGACTGTGACTTGTATTTGCTTGTTGGCAGGCACTAGTTAATGGGCCTTCGTCACCATAGCGGGAAAAGACGTAACGAAGATGACCAGAGACCACCAAGAAGATAGGACATGGGATCAACCGTAGAGATCCGAGGCGGCAAAAGTAATTCGTGATTCCTACTCTGACTGGAACAAGGTGGACTGCGGTTCCCGAGGCGACTTCGAGATTTTCAGGAAAGGAACGGGAGTGGGGCTCATTCTCCAGGTAAAACAGTCACACTGTTAATCCAAGGGACAGTTTTTACTCAAAGGGCAAACACAAATACCAGCTGTCAGCACTTCTAGCTCGCTGTGGACAGAGCTTGGGACGCAATGCAGTCGACACTACATGAAGCATTTAGGCACAAACACGTGCGTCGTGGGTGAGCGGTGACTTTCCTGCCTCCCATTCGAATCCTCGTCCGGCAATCAAGATTTGGGTTTCCATGGTTTCCACAAATCACTCCAGGCGAATGCCGGGATGGTTCCATCACAAAGCCATGGCCAAATTCCTTTCCTTTCCTTGCCCCCAGTCCTTTCCCACATCTAATGACGAGGCGTAAAGCCATAAGCAAAAAATCATTCAGCACAAATCGGTAAGTGATATCGTAGTTGCCCACAGAATATTTCCTTTCACCATGCAAAGACCGTCTCATGTACATTTTATTTGCGGTGATCTGAAACTTCACACTTCATCATTTAAATTTTATATTGCTAATTATTATAATTTTCACCATTTATTTTCTAATTTTTTATGAGCACGAGTTTCATAATAAATTTTTAAATCAATTACAGTGGTTATTTTTTGTTGTAAAATGTTAATTAAATAGTTCCCAATCAGATATTTGCGTCCCTGTGATTTTAATGTGCAACCCTTAGAAAAAAAAATAACCTCGACTCATATGTTCCTCATCTATCTACTAATAATCAGATTAAAGAAATAAAAACAAACTTCAATGCCGCTTCAACTTGGGACTTATCCGTCTCTCGGTTCATTGAGACATCACAATAACAACCAGCGACCCCGAAAAACATTTAATGAAGTTTGAATCCCGCAGCAGCAGCCTACTTCTTTAAATGGAAAATTAAGAAATAAGAGAAACCCTCCCCCCCCCCCCCCCCCCAGTGGTACCATATTAGATAAATTACTAATTTAACCTCAAATAATAGTCCTAAAAATATAATATCTTTATTAAACGAACAAAATTAAGATTAGTTATGGTCTAAAAAGGAGCTTGACTTCTTTGATCAATCATCGAACCCAATAGGAAGCATTACTCTTGTATATCAATTGTAAAACTTGGATGTCATTAGGGAAATTATATAATGTATTAATATTCACAAGCTAGAATCTGTCAGCTGCGAAGAGGATCTACAATGACATTTCAACGCCTGTTTAAGGATTTTTTGGTAGTCATCAGCATCCTTCTATAAATTCGAAGTCAAAAAAACTTCGTTGCAATTGACGAACAGTTTCAACCAAGCAATAGCAATATGGTTCGGAAGTTTTTAAGTTTGACAACCTGAGTAATTGATTTCTCGTTGTTAGTCCCAGATGTGGTTGGGGAATAGAAGCTACGAGAGGGAAAAACAAAAACTTATGTAAATAGAAATCATTGCTTTATTACAGCGCAGAGTACAATATGAACACAGTTGCAGTATGAGAAAAAATAAACAGCTAACAGCTTTCAAAGTAGTCGTCAGGTTTGTGCAAACCTCTTTGCCAACGATGGAAAAGGCGTTGAATACAACTGACTGCGTGTATTCCAGAATGGCTGACAAAGAGCCGTAGATAGCTTGCGCGACTTCTTTTAAAGCTGTATATACTCTGTCTTGTTGGTTTCGTATCGACCAAATCAACTAAAATTTCGAGAATTAAGTTTTTCCCGGCGTATGACTGACAAAAATTCTTCTCGACTGTGCTGTGTCGTTGAAGTGGTAGCATCGATATGACATCTCACCTGATGAAGGCAGCGGAGGTTTCTGTCGAAACGTCGAAACGTTGTGGACAGAAGAACCTATCCGGCAGAATACCCCAGAAGAATTTTTGTCAACTAACAAACTAACAATTCGTTTTTATGCTAATATCTGTGTACCTCTAAGATCAAAAAAAAATGAATTAAAAGTATGCGCAAAAGTAGTTCTAGGTATATTCAATGTCATAGAAACGTTAATACAGGACAATACAGAAAATAGCTTCAAAATTGGCTCTAGCACTTGAATGGATGATTTCTGAAACTCTGTAGTGGTTTAGTGAAACATTCAAGAATAATTCCTCGCTTCTGGAATGTTTTACGATCATACAGAACGAAAAATGTTTGTATTAGTGAGGTGGTTGGCAACTGAATTTTTGTACTGTATGTGAGAGAGACGGAGATGTTTTTAATCTTGAAGGTGACTTGTGGTTATGTATAGTTACTGATAACAGAATACATCATATGGAAAAATTGCTACAGTATAGTATATCCTCTCGCTGGTAAATTTTTCCATTTGTTTTTCTCTCCTCCTTCCAACCTCAGAAGCTTTGAAATTCGCTATACCTATTGGAACATTTCCTTCCCTCCCTCACTTCCTCTCTCGATAGCTGTTATGCCACAAATCATTCTGTGGTCGGCGTTGAAAAGCAACTTCCTGTGGTTTTCAAACTGAATTTTTGATTTCCAGTCATGAGGGTTTTAAATAATATAAATGCCTTTCTTATCTTTTTCAAAAAAAATAATACTTATTCAAAACAACCATTTTAGAAATTTTCGTTTCCGTTTATGCATAAAAAAATGGCTGCCAGCCAGATATTTTCTGTAGTTAAGCTGAAAAATAAAGCCAACTATTCAAGAAATGCTTCTGTTCCGATGGCCCAGTTGGTGGTGGAGCCCGGTGCCTGACGTGGTTAGCTGGTTCGAAACTTGATGGTGGAAAAATTTTCGCCGTCAGAAATTGGCCGGGGTAGGAGGGGAGGTGGTACACAGTCCCTAATAACCACACGGTGCACCAAAGTCCTAGGTTAAATCTCAAACCTCTCCGCAGTGGTTATGGAGTGCGGGCAGGCGGTGCTATTGAAATTGATTCGTCTGTCGGATGAAGGATGAAGACGTTAAGCCCAGAGGCCGACTCGTTGTCCTTCGGAAGAGTAGACCTGACCTGGCCGTCCATCCTCTCCTTTCTTCCATCTCTCATGCATTTACAACATTTTCCCCTGAACATACACACATCGCAATCACCCACAAAAAAATTATAAAATCATTAATACACTTCCGTCTCTGGAGAATGCTAGGGAAATTAATCCCATTTTAAATTTCGCAAGAAAATTACCCACCAACTTAAGGGTTGAGGGGAAGAGGTGAAGAGGATCTCGAAGTATACTGTTTCTATTTGCGAATTTCTAGTCCTGTACACATAAAGTTAAAATTATTTCATTCAAACCATCATATAAATCATTCACTGCCGTTGATAAAACTCGCTCTTTTGATATCCACATTTCTTCAAAATAATCAGACCGCATTTAGGGTTTCTAGCCTCCATTAATCCCTGTGACTTATTTTAGCACGCCTTTCGAACAATAATCCTTCACATGAATTCAAACATGAGCGCCTCTAATGCTTTTTCTCTGCTTCCTTTAGCACAGTCAACACAGTCTCCCTACGCTTCTTGCAGAGTTTCTGGCACTGACACTATACGCCAATAATAACTTATTCGTAGTGTTCAAAGATTACAGAAACCACTCAAACAGGGATTCCCGAAATGTGTCCAACAAATTAACTAAAACAAGAAATTACGAAAAATAATACATTTTTTAAACGTTCTCAGTTTTTTAAACGGAAGAATATGTTATGAAGAAAAATGCCAATAACAAGTCAGCTTATTAGGTACACACATAAAAAACTAACAGTTGTTTCTAATTATAGAGTGGGAGAAGGAATTGTTTGTTGAAGGCTTGAAGTATAAATAACTTGGCATAACATTTGACGATAAACTCTACTGGTCAGGACACATTAGGCAGCTATTACTGGAGAGGGTGACGCTAGGATGTACCACAGAGGTAAGGGGAGTGGGTTGCAAAACTTTGGTCAGGCCTTTGCTTCAGTTTGGTGGTGTAGTTTGGGACCAAAATATTTGGTATCAAATTCGGGTGTTGGAGGTCGTGCAAAGGAGGCCAGCTAGATTTGTTTGTGGAAATTACCGTAGGACCCAGCCAGTAACTGATATGATAAAGGAGCTGGTTTAGCATTCGTTGGAAGGCAGGAGGTAAGTGAAGTGAATGCTGGGAGTGTACAAGGAATATGTTGGGGCTTGAAGGTATATTCATCGAAGAATTAGGAGTAGTGCATGGAAAAGAATAGATGACCATGAGCATAAGGGAGTGGAAAATTTTATTTTGCTGTTAAGGGTATCAGGGACTGGAAGTAATTACCAAGGTAAGTGATGAATAATTTACCAAAAACGTCGATGGAATCTAAAATTCAAATTCGTGAATGTCAAAAGTAGAGGGAGTGGAGGAATTTATACGGTAATAATAAAAAAATATTGAGAAACAGGTAATTAGATGACTAGCGAAATTTCCACCGCTGTATCGCAATTAAATTCAGTTCAGCTGAAACTAACATTTTTACCATAACTTTTGGAACGACCCTCGTATGGTACCGGTCGCAGAGTTTGATTTTTAGCTCATGAGGGGCGTCTCGTCAGTGGGCGATCGATCTTGTCCCCACTACGTCGCTTTCTTCCGACGCCTACCTGTTGCTGGACGCCAGAGGCAGCTCCTGCCGGACGCGCAATATTGGTCACAGCGGGGGACTCCGCCATACTTCATAGCGTGTCACGTCGCATCCGTAATACGGCTCGTTAAGTTCGCCATTAATTTACCGTTCTCCAAATTGGTAAACTTGTACCAGACTGAATATGAAGCAAGTTTAAAAGCCTGATTAAAGCGCCAGTCCGGTGCACTGAGGCGGCGAGTAACACAGCGCCGTAAATAAAGAGCCGCGGGCGTCGCGTGTTTACAGTATCAGAGCAAACGCCAACTAGCGGCCTAAATCAAAAGTTGAGACTTACTTTTAATTGCAGTGTTAAATTACGCTGCAGGTAGCGTGAAGTGTATCGCCAGGCAAACAATGTTTAACTTTTCGAGCTAGTTTGCTGCATGTTTCTTTGTTTTAACACGCCATTTATCATTCCAAAGAACTTGTTAGAACGCCAGATGACATGCGAAGAGAACGTAGCAGGTAATTCTGTCATGGAAGTCACGGATGTCTTTACAACTTATTTTACTTACGGATAAAAAAGCGAACATGACACCCACATTTGAGCGATACCGATGTCCAACAATGAAAATGATTTGGACTAAAAAAATAGCTTATTCTTGTGTATTTCCATATAATTAATTCAAAAATCCTCACTAAAATGACCGATCAGCTCTTGCTTTTGGGATACAGTGACATGTCATTTTTTAGAGTATGCATTTTCGGTTAAGGAGAAATCTTTTTTTGGGTAGTGGTACATCTCTCAACTAACAAAACAACTTTCTCCAGCTATTTGTGGGTTACAATCGTAAATACTGTTCTTGTGACTGTGAGTCTCATATTGTTTGTGTCGTAATTAGTACCTAGTCTCTGGTTTTGGAGTGATTTTAAGTGCAAAATATATGTCAAACCAAAATTCCACGAAAGTGAATAAATTTAGTTAATTTTTTGTCTCTGGTGAAATAATATTTTCGTTAAAGGAACATAATCTGACGCCTCTCTTTTTGTTTATGGCTTTACGCCTCGTCGACTTTGAGGTCGTTAGAGGCGGGAATGGACTGCGGCAAGGAACGGGAGGGAATTCGTCCAAGGAAGCATCCCGGAATTCGCCTGTAGTGATTTTGGGAAACTATGGAAAAACCAAATCTGGATGCCCGTCCGGGGATTCGAACCCACGTCCTCCCAAATGCGAGACCAGGAAGTTTCCGTTCACTCACCACGCTCCATCTGACGCCTCTTGTGAACGTTGCCTATCACCTTATTTTGTTATGAAGGTAGGGGACTGGGATAAGGTTTCATTTTTGTTTATTTCTTTAAGTCTGTTCGACGTTGAGGTCATTAGAGGGGGGAAAGAACTGGGGGTGGCAAGGAGTGGCAAGGAATTCGGCATTGGCCTTTACTAAATGAACTATCCCGGTATTCACCTGTAGTAGTTTGGGGAAACCATAGAAAACCCAAATCAAAATGGCCGGATGGAGATTCGACCAGCGTCCTCCCAATGCACTGCCAGAGCGTTACGGGTCACCCACCACCCTTGACCGGGATAAGTAATGGGCTTCCTCTATATGTTGCAACACTTGTTCAGTTATACTTCAAGATAGGCTGAAAAAAAACATATCTATTGCTTTTGCTGCGCCTATGGTTTGGTGGAAGCCTGCAATCAATACGAATAACTGCTATTTCTGAAGAAAACAGGAATAGTTCAATACCCCAATCTTTGATCTGCTATTCCATCTATTCCACATTCAGATAGTTTACCAGTTACTACTCCACCACAAAATTATGAGCTAGAACTAGAAAATGAAGACAGTGTGGAAGAAGAGCGCTACATGCCTTGCACATCCCATGACCTTGATAGTTAGGGAAATGATGATAAACCTCACAAATTGAGTGATCTCAATGAAGACCTTGACTTGTCAAAGGAGACTGAAGAACTTATAGGTTCATGACAGCAGCAATAAAAACCTTTCACTAGAGTGAAGTCAGAGTTTATCAGTACAAACACGGTAAGAAGAATCTGCTTCCTTTTCTAAAGAAGAAAAAATTCTTGTTTGCTGCGACGTTAACGGCTTGATGAAATATTTTAATTCCAATCATGATCCAATTGAATGGAGGGTATTCATAGTTTAGTATGAACGCTTATTATTTCACAACGACAACCGTCTTCATTCTTTTCCTGTTGGTTATGTGGTTAACATGAGAAGACTTATCTAAGTATGACAGCCATCTCCAACTGAACACAAGTGGAAAATCTGTGCTGATAGCTGTCATCGTTGTACTCTTAGGAATGCAACTATGGTACTATTAGTTGTTTATATGTAAGGGACAATAGGGGTAGGAAATCACATAATTCAGATTGACATGCGTAAAATCTTAACTCTACCTAGAAAAATGTCATTTTCGAGTCTCTCAAGGATCCAAAAGATGTTCTTCTTCTATTCGTTTGATGATAATTTTTTCAAACGTATTGTGTTAGACGGGTTGTTGGGTGCCTTAATTTATGCATATGAATTTAATTTTCATAATCTGAGGTAGAAAAAAAATAGTTATTTTTAATTTATTGAAAATGAAAAGGGTTCTTTCATGAAATTGCATAACATCACAGACAAATCTACCATTGCCATAACCTGGGCACTTACTCTTGAAGTCAAATTTAAATTTCATAAGGGTGATTCAAGCTATATTAATAACAATGGCAATGAAAGACTACACCCTTGGATATACTACACATGAACAACATCAATCTATAATTACAAACATACAAAATGAATCTGTCACGTCGGCTATCATTACAAAGTTATGATGTGACATTAACAATTTGCGAACAAAATTAATGATTCCAAAAAAATAATAAAGCCACGGCGTATGTTTTACAAACAAAAGTCATTAAAACATATGCTTAGGCTAAACTCATATCTGTTACATAGACTCAGCAAGTCTCCTTGCAAGGGCCGTTATATTGGCAAGAGAGCTTATTTAAATTTTAGTGCACAATTTACCGTATAAGACCGTACTGCGCGTTGAGCAACACACCCACACGATCTTCCACCAACTGAACTATTGAATGTATCTGCTCACTGTTACCAGCTGATCAGAGCTGTTTTACCTATCGCCGTCACTGGATCAGTCCTCATTGCCATCATCGCCACTTGCCTCGACACCTCTAAAGGCGTTTTCCAAACAACCAACGGAAGTCTGTGGCGCCATAGAAGTATCGAAGTCCTGTATTTGATCTCCCGATACGTCGGACATGAAACATAATTGTATGTCAATAGTAAATTTTAACAAGCAATTATCTTATTCGGCAATCACACACACTCATACTGTTTAGACCACACCTCTTCATTCAGCTTCTTTCTGATTGCGTGAAACCTCCATTCCCTGTCGCCATTTCATATAATTTCGTATATCGAGCTTCTCTGTCCAACAGAAGTCCGTCCTTGTCTCGTGTGTTTACGTGCGGTGCATAAAACACGTCGATTCGCTTCGGCCACTTGAGTCTTGTTTCCGTAGATCCACGTAACTTTGCAAATGTCGCGAAGCCGGAATTGTCCCAGGTGGATGTTGGAGAGACATAAATATTTCTCTATAGGGAAATGACTCTATTGACGATTTCCATGGCTGACAGCTGATAAGGGTCAACTACCCTCTTGGACCGTCTTTGGCGGAACTATGCCAAGCGGAATTGCTTTTCCCCAAGCCCGGGTGTTTTGCCGTTTGAGTCTTCATCGTCTGGCAATTCACGTATGTACAAATAATGATTGTACGAATTATCGCATTGCTCATCCTGTACCCATACTCTGTAAACAGATAACCTAACATTATTGTAATTTTACGTAATATTAATATTTTTCTTTAAATATGTAACTACACTGCAAATCAATGATTTCCAGTAGAGGTTCTGGTGCGTGGATTTCTATATCAGCCTTAAAAGGATTTTGAAAAAAATGTTGACATCGTTTGAAATTGCATCAAAATATGAAAAATGAGGCTCAAAATTTATTTTAAATGTACCCAGAGCTTCAGCTGAAAAACCTTAAATGGAGTCTTAATTTGCTGTCTACATCTTTGGCATGTATTAAAATGGGGGAAATATTCGTTGGTTTTAATGAGATTAAAACAAATCAATTTTCTTGTCTAAAAGATTTTAAATTTATTGTTTGTTTGTTTTTAAAAAAATTATAGTGTGGCTTATTCGGGATTTGGACATACTGTTTCGAGGCCTGATTGGCCCGAGTGACCCACTGACAGGAGGAGGTGAAGTCAAGAGCCTTCGACGCGACGGGACAGCGTCAGGTCGTCGGACTGATTGTTAAATTCCTTTGGTCAACGGAAGTTAGATTAGCTGGCAGCAGACATTTGCGACCGGCTGAAAATTTATAACTGTTTGTTCCTAAAGGCATAAGAGGGACTTAAAAACGGTTTTGATGGAATATCGTGATGGTGGTGTTGGCCTAAGATCAGTGCTAACTGACACGGCAAAGACTTCGAACACTTAACTGACTGCACCAAAATTCAGTTGTGCTCTCAAGCCCACATAACGGCCATGGGAATAGATTAAGTGACAGGACTTCTCGCTCTACCGAACATTTAACGAATATTAATTAGTCTGAGGACAGGTTTTTAATGTTATAAAATCAACGCCGTGCCTTTGTTTTGTTGTTTATTTACTTTTTATGTTGAAAGTGGAATATTACTGTAGTCAAGGATATAATACTTTCATTGAAATTGTTGTTTAGGTAAGTTGAACCACTATTGTAAAATTCCTGTTTGAGTATAAATAAATAGTCAGTTGTAGTGTATTGCCACACTAAATCGAAACATACTTGCGAGAAGCTGGACCTATAGCTTGCCCAGATTGATGGTGCGAACAATGGAGTGACGGTAATTTTAGTATTTTTATTGATAATTTATGCAAATAAATAAAAATTAAATTTTATTCTTAACAAGAAGGAATACACCTCACAGTTTATGACAACTTAGATTTATATATGCTCTCATGCAAATTTTTGTTAAAGAACTCTTGTCACTTTAATTAATTTAAATTAATTTTTAATCACTTGAAATTATCAATAATTAATTACAGTGATAAATTTAGGTATCTCACTAAATCCCTGATAAAACGCTGCTACTATCGTTATTGACCGAGACGTTGAACGGAATCCAGGCCCCCACCCTCGAAAACTAAATCAATTTTAAAATGTTTTCAGTTGCGAAACAAAATGATAATTTTTCTTCACAGTAAGATTCACAGCTGGTCTGACAGCCTGTTGTCTTTGTTCGAACAGCTGCAAATTCAGCTTATTGAACTCTGGTTTGATTTATATTTCGGTTTTCCATGGTATCCCGACATCATTCCTTGTAATTACTTGAATGATTATTTTAAAAAAGCCATAGAAGAATTTATCGTCATTCCTTACCCTATTCTATCTCATCCAACCTACCCCGGCAACGGTCTAATGACTTTAAAATACCGGAAAAACCCTTAAAATAAGGCACCTTAAGGATGTAATGTGGAACACACAATGGCGATTGATGTTCATGGAACTGTTATATTTCACAGAACTGCTGATTAGAATCGTCACTGAATCAACCGTGATATTTTCTGGAGTGAAATCTCGTGCATCCAATAGGAAAAAATTTCTTGTTTATAACAACGCTTAGGGAGAATGAATTTGCTTGGAATACTAGGTTCTAAAATTATTATGACTTCCAATACTATACAGAACTGACAGCAACTGGTGCTCTAGTTACAGAAGGTTTAGATGTTAGTGTCACCTGAAATAAGAAATGGATACCCAAATTCCTAGGACCATTCATGTTTTAATTATAGTTTATTTCTTAGTTAAACAAAGTAATTCAGAAATTGGTAGTATTGGCTCACACACGAGAAAAGACATTAACCTGTTTCAATCGTTTAGCAACTAGCATGTAGGTTATTTGTCACTCAGGTATAAGAAATGTGTGCAAATGTGGAGGAAGCATTATTTTTTTTTTTTTTAAAACAAAAACAAATAATCTCTATAAATCTGTAAACGATCGAAGAGATGAGAATTCTTTTTCATACATATACCTCTGTGAGTGGAGCAAAAATTTCAAAAGTTGCTGGGAATGTGTCGAGATATTCGGTAACATTCACAATAGCGAAGATATTACCAATGAATTTGAAGGGAGTGAAAAATAGCAATATCTACATACTTACCTTTTGTTATTTTACAAGGAAAGTATAATTTGAACGCCATTATTATAAACTAGGCACTGATTAAGTGATGCTACACTACTATATATGTATGTACCAGAATGGTAACTATATAGGAATACCTGAGTTCTAAGGCGTAACTTAAGTTCATGTAATTTAGAACAATGCTTATTTTTTATTCGATTACCTTTGTACAATTGGGAAAAGTTTAATGTCTCAAATTGATTTTCCACCTGTAGTTTGTTTATACTCATCGTGAACAAAAATCTCTGATTTAAGTAATCACTATCGAATACATAGCACCCAAGACCATGGGAAGCTCTTACGCCTGTGAACTTGTAGCACTCTCCGCGCATGCGCAGTAGTGACATCCTTCCCTCCCCTCGCGAGGCACAATTCCGAGGCTCTATCACTCTTGCGTGAAATCTGACGCGTCATCCCAAATGGCGACAAAAAAGCAAGAGAGAGAGAGAAAACGACAGGCAGAGAAAAGAGAGAAGCAGAGTACGCTCTCTGCGGGGAACAGTGAAATAAGTGGAAAATACAGAAAGGGGGCGTTTATAAATGGCAGTGGTTTATAACCGAGACTGCCTTAAATTAAACGCGTATTTGGCGCCATGAAATCCTGACAAAGCGGTGGGCCCCAGTCTCATTATTGTGGCTGCGGCCGCTACGACTGCGTTGAATAGGGCTCTAGTGGTTGGCTACGCGCATGCGCGGGTAAGATAGCCAAATGTAGACATCAGTGCGTACAGCACACGATTTCGGCCTGGATTCATTGGGTACACTAGATCTACGTCATAATAGGTGCTCTTAAGCATGTACTAACATGTCTGTGGAAGTTATTAGTATGCTTTAAGAAAATCAGGCTCTGTTTTCACTATCTGAAACCATTGTTTGCAAAAGTCTTTCGTCTCTGCAGTAGTAGCTTAAAGATTTTTATTTCCCTGTACTATTTATTTCTATAGTTTTCAAACTTACTCTGATAACTTGAAGTTATTGTCACTTGTTTTAAGAATGCGATGGCTAAATGAAGAACTTATGATACCTTTATTTTTTCTTGTTTACAATCGATTATTTCTTTTGTAGGAAAAGATTAATGTGCTAAATTTGTTTCTCTGAACGTGTAAACAGAACATGGTGAGTTTCATTACATTCCGAATACTTTTACTCCTTACGTGGATAATGCAATGGATTTGAGTTTTTTTTTTTTTTTAGTTTCTTCCCTTTTGGTACCTTAGAGTGGCAATATTGTTACCAGTTGCATTCCAGGATACAGAAGGTGAAAAAGTGATGTTAGGTACCCTGAGAATATTTCTATTAAATACCATACCTGTGGAAAGATTAAATTTATTGATCCACCTGGAGAAATTGCACAAAACTTGCAGTTTATACGACAGAGAAATTTAGGGTTAATGTAACATTCTCTCACGCAATTTCATTGGGAAATAACTGAAGATATTGCCAACCACAAACTTTATCGAACATTGCACACAGATTGTTGCTCCTTTGAAGCCTTCGTTTTGCAGGAAAGGATAATAATATAACAATGATTTGAAACAAATTGCTTGCTCATAAACCAAAATGAAGGGTGAGTAGTTGTTAATCATTTCGTTTAATTGCGATATCTTGTGTCATGTCCTGTAACGGAAGCCAAGTTAGGTATTTGGTTTTCTTGAAATAATTAGTCGAAGACTCGATTTTCAGTTTGTTTATTTTTCTTCAAAGCATCGAACTCCAAACAAATATATAATGTACAAACGTAAATAAATGCTGCAGCAATTCTAACTTGCAACATCTTCAAAACTAAACTTTTCAAAGCTAAAACTCAACTAACTCTGTCGATCGCTTATTTAAGCATTACAGAAAATTCCCGAATAATTCAAAGACTTCCGACCAACGTTTCTTGTATTCTGACAATACATAAACAATTAAAATCACGTTAAAACAATCAGAATTAATACAAAATCATTCAGAATCATTATGAAACGCACCGAAATTAAAATTAAAGATATTTACACACACAATTATCTACATAAACCAGTCCAGACCGTCGCAAATTGTCCTCTAAACACCGTAGCTCACATCAGAACTTAGAATAATTACAAACTCTCAATCAATGATTCATGCGTAGTACTGTCCTTGAACATATTTAATAGTATTTACAAAGTGTCTTTCCATAATACAATGTTCAATTACGCAAGTTCACAATTAATTGCTACTAAATGTACTAAACAATATTTAATCATCTCCTAGCTTGCTACAAATAATTCTTAAAATAGAATTTCAGTAAAGGTCTGGGTCTGAGGGCCGTTTTGTAGTGTCATTCTCTCTACAATAAAGAGAAGCTATTGGTCTCTTGCTCTCAGAGTAGACCAACATTTGACAGTACATGTATAAGCACACAGATAGGGAGGAGGAATTGGGATGATGCCTGTCTGATTCCCCGTGCGGGCATCCAGATTTGAGTTCTCCCTGGTTTTCCCAAATCACTTCAGACGAATGCCGGGATGCTTCCTTCAAAAGGCCATGGCCGGATACCTTCCCGTTCCTTGTTCCCAGTCCCATCCCACCTCTAATGGCCTCGACGTCGACGAGACGTAAAGCCATTAATAAAAAAGGAGGAATTAAACTTCACGGGTTGAGAGGGCAGGTGATTTCAGTGATTGCAAAATCGAATAAAATTTACAAAGAACTTGGCAGTATGAGCCCATTTACAAGGTTGCACTCCCTCTGGCCTGGGTGCAAGCACTAATTCGGTTGTAAAGGGTGTCATAAAGACGTTGTATCCTCTCCTGAGGCAAGCACCCCACAACTGTGTCAACAGGTCATTGGTATGCTGGATACTGGCACTGGGATGGAATTGACTTCCGAGCCGGTCCCACACATGTTCCATCGGGGTCAGTTCTGGCGATCCTGCTGCGCACGAGAGTGACACCTCAACGTCACTCAGACACTTCACGTGCCGTCTGTGGACGAGCATTGTCCTGTTGAAAAATGGCACCACGACACTGTCGTGTGAGAAGTAATATATGAGAACGCAGGACTTTCGAGACGTACCGTTGTGTCTTCAGTGTTTCCTCAACCACTCCAAGCCCTGACCTGAAGTCAGATCCTGTAACTTCCCACACCATGACGTCGAAAGTAACATCGCTCTTCCTCCCAGGGCACTGGAAGACTGGCACCTCTCCTCAGGTCACCGCTATTGTCACCGACGACGGTCAACTGAGATAGTGTAGAATCGGAATACATTACTGAATACAATGGGATGCCATTCATTGTAGTTCACGCTTCCCGGTCGAGAACGCAGCCATTCGTGTTGTGGTCATCATAGCGGCCTGCGCATTGTAATGAGAAAAATCTCACTCCATTAATTTTTAATAAGCCTTTATTATTCAAATATTGGACAGGAAGAATAAGATGTATTATTTCAAACCGATTATTTAATGAGATTTAATGAGGTATGAAATTCAACGAAAGTGCAGAATATATTAATTTCATGTGTGCGGGAATGGTGAAACATGGTCAGGCAACTGACCTTAAGCCTACAATAACTCGGAAGGCAGCATGGCGCTTAAGTAATTGGTGAATCTTTTGTTCCGCCGGTTATAGCAGGTTTCGTGATACAAAAGGGACTTGATAGAAGACGCATTGAAACACAAACCCCAATCACGTCACGGGAAAGAGTGCTACTTGTGAATGGACGTATGGCAACCAATAGTATATTTTCTAGAAATTATTTTTAAGTTGCGCGTCTGTTCCTGTTTGCTGAGTGCCGGAGCGAGACAGACACGCAAGGTGCAACGGGATTGGCGGAGCATTTTCGCGCCCAGGCTAAGTGGCTTGAAGCGAGGCACAACGCTGATCATCTTCACTTCACCTTGGGACTTCATCTTTGGTCGGCGCCTACATCTTTCGTCTTCAGGGAGCAGCGAACACCACGCTTTTGTTCGACGACTATGGCTGTCATTAAAGTGAGGAGGTTCCTTTCAGACGTGCAGTGTTCATGGTAGCGAGTAACAGAAGTTACTCAGTGTTTCTATTTTCTTCTTCTTTTTAATTTGTGGACACTTCAACGACTGGTAATGTGTTAATTTTGCTTATACTATTGTATTGATATCACCCAGCCCGTAAGTGACCCTACGAGGTAATCTCATTGCTCTAATAATTTACTAAATATCCAGCTAGTAGGGACGCTAAATATTTCAATGAACTTTGTTGAGTTTTTTTTTTAATATAATACCCAGACATAACGTATCATGTAAATGAACATTGATTTTCAGTGTCTCCGTTTAATAAAAGTTCTGTTTTGTTTATTTTCCTTGTAATGATTTGTAAGACTTTATGAAGTGTAATATCTCGGCTGAATAAACGTTGTCTGCTTGATCCGTTGCACAGGAAGCATGACCATTGTATTTTTTTCATGTAGTTAAGGATAATTCAATTTCGCAACTCACCATTCTTTTTAAAAATCTGTAGCTTAAAAGTATAACGATATATAAAAATAGATGATATCCATGGGCAGATCTTAGAACAAAATATTACTACCGATTTTCGAATAATTTTTAATAAATTTAGAAATTATTGTAGTAAAATAAAAATAAAATTTATTCTGTATTCAAACGGGGCAGTCTAACATGAGACGGTAATTCCCTAGTCCGTGTGTGCTACGCTCCAGCCAATGGTACGGGGAGATACAGAATGTTTCAGGAAGTCCACTACTTGTTCTATGATGGCAGGCTCAGATATAAAAGGGTTACGATGTGTTTAGTGCACAGTGCGGCTATCATCCCTTGTAGGAGATCAGACGTTGGTAAACGAACCTTGACGACGACTATGCCTGACCTCCCATTCCCACACAGTTCAACATCTGACCATTGTCACTTCCAAATACCGCGCAAACCTGGACTTTGCTTCATTCGACCAGCCGGCCAAACGGTAACCCACAATGAGATCCCTTCCGAACTCTGTCAGGTGCTAATAACGCTGTCTCAAACAAGTACGAGGCATCTGCGGATCGTTCACAGTGATCGCTCAACATCTGACGCTGTTAATGCCTCTTACACACCCTACTTGGCCTGGAAACAACACTAAACATGAAAAATACTAATGCTCCCCAGTGGCAACTGTAACCAGTTGCATACCCTCCGATGGTATGTATGTGTGCGAAGTTACGTTGGAATCCGGCCATATATTCTGGGTGCTTTAATTTTTTTTTAACGTCAAATCACAAACATAAAAATGTAATAATATTCTAAAACTTCCCATACATGATGTTTCCTTTATTCCGTTGGGGCCGTGTTAAATAAAAAAGAAATTAATGTTAATAATTCGCCAAAAATCTCGCAGCACAGGATGGGTGCGTGTAACAGCAACACGACATCAATTTCAGAGTCACTTTTTCGCGGCTGGCGGAAGCATTTGATGAACTTTCTAGACTCATCTCATATATTCATTCGCTTTCCATCTCACACATCGATAAGTTAGCTGCAGCAAAATGTCCTCTGCGCCTGTTTTTTAAACGTGTAAGCTCACGTCGCAGTGTGGAAACAGTGGAAGCCCTCTTGTGCGATATAATTAACAGCGAAGCTCTGGCCACTGAATCTAGTCACGAGTCTTCCGGCAACAGCAGTGAGGACCGAACTGCGGGGAATTTAAAAACATTATGGTATGCGATGAAGTGTAAAGTAGGTTTCCAATTGTGATGCCGATCCAGTCTAACCCAAACAGCGCTTAAAACATAGCGGCCGCAATCGGCAGCGCGTGAAAATGAGGCGCTGCACAATGAGATCTGCGGTGTGAGCGGCGGACAAAACCACGACCTCGCAATTTGAAACAGCAGACAGCGACAAGCAACGTGTCTAAATACTATCAAGCCAAATACAAACAATAAAAAACACAAAAAGTATAGTTTATTGATATTAACCCAAAACTAAGCGTTTTAGCTCAATATTGTTTAACATATCGGTGCTCGTTATTGTTTAATACTGTATGGTTTGCGAGTCAGTGATGAAAATTTTTGGTGTTATTTCATTCTCAAGTAGGAATACTCGAAGAAGTGTACATCTAACCAATTAAAAGAGTATGATGTGAACTCTTCTGCTTCCTCAAACTTGTTCTCCTCAGTTACTGAGGAATCGTAATTCTTCAGCGGAACATGTTCTCACTAAGACCATCTTTTCCGCTGAGATGATTGGCTTCATATTACATGATTATTCCGAGCATTGTCTGCTGTTGAAAATGCCACGTAGGAACTAAAGTTACAGAGTAATAGATCTGCTTAGACTGCCGAAGTCTTAAGGCCTAACAACATTTATGCCCCACGATCCTCCATTTTAGTTGGTTTTTCGACTTTCCTAATAAGATGCTAGGAGCGTTTGTTGCTATACGTTATTTCTAGAAGGTGATTTTCCGCGACAAGCCCTTTTTATCTTTTAATGCGTGACAAAAACGATAAATGAGGAACCATTTTAAAGATTAAGTTTGCCGCTTCAGATAAGCTGTTAATCTGGAATTGCACATTGAATTTTTTGTTTATAATTTGAAGATTCGCTCAGTTTTCTATCAAACGTTCGTTAGTTACAGAGATCAGCACTTTTGCATTATTCCTGTGGTTCAATCTTCGTGATTGAGTTTCTGTCTGCTTGCTACAACACAGAGCAGCAACCAATCACAGCTCCAAAAGTGAAAATGAACTAAAGTTATTGGTTTCACGTATGGCAGCACTTTTTCCCCAGATGTGCCAATGCGACACTGGTAAAAAGATGTCTTTTCCACGGCTACTATACTCTACATTTTAGGGTATTAATTAACCCTATATATTTAATTCCTAAATCTCGCTGTTATATTTTAATGCGTCATCGCATTCTATTCCCAAAGATGAAGAAGAATCAGAAAAAATTTCTATCTATTGCATTTATGCATACCCTTTCTTCGAAGTGCACTAGTTGTTATTTATTTTCTTTCGTCCAACCATTACACTGGTGTTCTAACACAGGCACACTTTCCTCAGAATTCCAGTTTTCTAGAGCATTTTCTCCATATTGTACAATGTGTTTAAAGTGTAGCATACATCGTTGATTCTTTGGAGAACTATGCTACTAATTTTGAGGTCGGGAAGAGCTAACTAATTTATTCTTTTTGCTACATATGGAATGCTGACCGTATTTCGAAATACACCGTTTTGATGCTTTTTTATGTCCATTTGTACAAGATTTATTACTATATACAACATAGATAGAAACCATATTTTTTGAACATTTATTTCGTAATTTCTTATACAACAGTCAGACCGTATCTTTTAAAAATTGACCACTGAGCTGTAAATAATTTCTATTCGAGGCATTATTTATCATTCACAATTACATGATTAGAAAATAATGAAGCTAAGGGGTTTCATTCAGTAACCACTTCAGTGCCTGATGGAATATCATGCAACTCAAATCTTCATCCCATGGACTGTAACTGGTTTAGTCTTTTCCAAAATAACTATTAAGCCCAAGTCTTAGTGTTTGCGACAGTAAGACCCCAGAGAGTTCCATTCCGCAGGAGGTATAACTTCAAGAGAGCTAACTGGTCCATGTTCACAGAAATATTGGATGCGGCTGTGTCTAATATTGAACCAACACCAGAATCATATGACACATTCACTGCAGCTGTGAAAAAATGCTCCAGAAGATTCATTCCCCGTGGTTGCCGATCATCATATATTCCGGGTCTCACCTCAGATCTAGCTGCCCAGTTCATGGTTTATAAAACACTTTTCCAAGATGATCCATTTTGTGAAAAGACAATAGAAGCTGGTAATCAACTTATCTCATCTCTAAGTGCAGCAAAAAGAGACCGCTGGATCAAAACATTAGAAGAGCTGGACCTGAAAAGAGATAGTCACAAGGCATGGAGACTTCTAAAACGCCTCAACAATGATTCATCGAAGACCACTGGACATTCCAATATAAACGCAAACCAAATTGCACGTCAGCTACTCGTGAACGGGAAGGAGACTCATAAAAGTGGACAATCTAAAAAACAAAGAAAAACGAACAGAAACAGTCAGGAAGATATGAACAACCTCACTGAGCCCTTTAGTATGTCAGAGTTGGAAAAGATTATTCATGAGTGCAAAACAGGAAAGTCGGCAGGCCTCGATGACATACGATCAGAACAAATTAAGAACTTCGGATATAAAACCAAAGAATGGGTTCTACAGCTTTTTAACAAATGTATGAGCTCATATCAAATTCCGAAGGTGTGGCGGAAGACGAGAGTCATTGCGCTGCTGAAACCTGGAAAAGAAGGAAACAATCCTAAAGATTTTAGACTTATAGCACTCTTGTGTCATCTCTACAAAATATTTGAACGATTAATTCTGAATCGTATCCAGCCTGTGGTTGATCCAAAACTTATTCCACAACAAGCTGGCTTTCGTCCTGGCAAAAGTTGTACTGGGCAACTACTGAACCTAACACAGTTTATAGAGGATGGATTTGAGACCCGTAAAGCCACGGGCGTGGTCTTTGTGGACCTGTCAGCAGCATACGATACTGTTAACCACCAACTATTACTTGACAAGGTCTACAGTCTGACAAAGGCCACCGGATTAACCAAACTCATCGCTACTCCTCTTCAGAATCGTAGGTTTTTCGTTGACTTTCAAGGACAGCGCAGTCGATGGAGGGTGCAAAAGAATGGCCTACCTCAAGGTAGTGTACTGGCCCCAATACTTTTCAACATTTATACAAACGATCAGCCATTACATCCAGCTACCAGGAGCTTCGTGTACGCTGATGAGCTAGCTCTAGCCTCACAGAGCACAAAACTTGAAGTTGTAGAAAGAAATTTGTCTGCTGCTCTTGAAGACCTATCAAGCTATTATAAGGAAAACCACTTAAGACCTAAACCTTCAAAAACTGAAGTGTGTGCCTTTCACCTAAAAAATATGAAAGCGTAAGTTAAAAGTAATGTGGTCAGGTATCGAACTGCAGACATGTAACACCCCAAAATATCTGGGAGTGACACTCGATAGAACCCTCACATATAAGAAGCACTGCATGAATTGCAAAATGAAGATCTCTACAAGAAATAACTTACTGCGCAAATTAGTTGGATCACAGTGGGGCAGTCAACCACAAACTATACGTACATCGGCAATGGCCCTTTGTTATTCTGTTGCAGAATATGCATGCCCAGTTTGGTACTCATCATCTCATACCAAACAGGTGGATGTAGCCCTCAATAACACCTGTAGGCTAGTGACAGGTTGCTTAAAGCCTACCCCAGTTGATAGGCTTTACCAGCTTTCGGGCATTGCACCACCCAGTATCCGGAGAGAAGTAGCTGCGAACAAGGAGAGGACCAAAGTAGAACGGGAAAGCGCTCATCCACTACACGGCCATATACCACCAGCCCAGAGACTCAAATCAAGGAAAAGCTTCCTCAGAACATCACAGGAACTAATTGGGCCACCTGAAAAGGCAAGAGTACAGTTATGGAAAATGAGGGTTCCCAACATCTCGGGACCACTGGCAGTTGCAGAGCGCTTGCCACCTGGTCATGAAGAAGACTGGAACGTGTGGCGGTCTTTAAATCGATTGCGAACAGGAGTGGGCAGGTCCAAGGAAAACCTAATGAGATGGGGTTATACTGATACTACCAGTATTAAGTGCGAATGTGGAGATGACCAAACTATGAATCATATGCTCGAGTGCCCTATGTGCCCATCATCCTGCAACAACGAAGACCTGTTTCAAGCAACACACAATGCGATTGAGGTTGCGAAGTACTGGGCCAAGTGTGTTTAAAGTTGTTGATTTACAAAATGTATTTAACTGTGTATTTTGATGTTTTTGACACGAGAATAATAAACTAATTGACATCATAGAATAAGTACGCCTCCTATCTACTTACAGTTGGCTCACTCTCGTGTATCTCGTGTTACCTTTCTGTATAATTGTCCGCAGATTGCGTGTTATTATACCCGTAAATGTCAGGTGGTTACGCGTCTCAATCACTGAGTCAAGCTGGGAACTACAGTGCCCTCCTGTCCAGCATTCAGGAGGAGGGGATTTAAATTCAATGCGGTCATCCGTGGTTTTCGCAGTCACTCCATGTGAATGTCAGGATGGTCTTTTATTGGCCACGGCCGACTTCCTTCCCATTCTCTCCTCTTACGTTATTTCAACTGAGAATGGTCTCAGATACCCTACACCAGTCCGCCTCCCATGTTTCATCTGGGAGGGCACAGTAGTTGGGGATGCCAATATTTTAACTATATTGTGACAAATAAATCTACAGATTTTCTCGGAAACCTAGACTGTTGATAGACATGTGGAAATTTTTTTTATGAAATTACCCTTATCGCAGTTTGCCACTAGCATCATCGTATAAGGATGAGGCAGAGAACTTTCCAGAAAGAGCTGTATCACAAACTATGTGGTGTTAGGTTCATCAGATTTTCCAAGAAATCCCGTTGAGTGTGGTATTAACCATGGTGACTGCTTTTTTCAATAGCAATGTCTACAATTCATACTACTAACGGAACTTGAATTACCGGCTGACCTAAGTTCTACTGTATTCTAAACGTTTTGTATTGCTGGAAACTCCCTTCAATGGCTCATATGCTTAAGTGGCAAAAACATTATTTTTTTGCAGTTAATATTTATTTAATAACTTTATAAATCATTTAAAATTAATACCTGACAAACATTATTGTTCACATGGGATTTATTAATATTCAGTAATGTTTTCTGTTGAGTCGCTTTAAGGTTTATGATCGGCTGTATGGTTTGAATATGGCTATAACATTACATTTCACTAATAACAATATAAAGAATTGTGTTTCTCCTATGTAACTGGTATGAATATTGCATAATCTTATTCACCTATCGTAACTTGAATTTTTAATAGATTTCCACAATCTTTGATGAGGTTAGTAACTGGACCAAATTTGTAGTTAGAATACTGTTTAAACAGAATCACATATTTATTTAGAATTACGTGCTGAAAATGTTTCGAGTTCCAATCTACAACTTCTATAACTGTATCTTTCATCACGGGATGTTCTATACCTGAAATAAACCTTTGGATACTTTTGCTACCATAATGCTTATATTATCTAAAATATTCTATAGAAATTAATAATGCAATCTATTTATTATTAAAAAAATCAGCAATTTTCTTTATGAACCTACGGAAATTTTTATCATTAAATATGAAGGAAATTGCAAAAGGAATTCATTCTGTACTGTTTTGTATGCGTTACACCTTGAAGTTTAAATGTTCACTCATCCCTTAATATACGGCGTAGCTTTTGTTGCATAACAGCTGTTATAATCGACAGACTTCACAAAGCGATGAACAACACCGAAATTTCCTCATGAGTCTACTTTGACTTCGCTATAAAATTACGTAGCCTGTAATTAAACCTACGTTGCTTTTAGCCTTTGCTAACTATTTTCGTATTCCTGGAAATCTTAATGAGTTAAAAGGCTACACAGTCAACTCTATAGGGTGACGTGGATCTGGAAGACGTCAAGCGAAAAACCCTAAATTACGTGTACAAGAGCGGAGTAACTACTTACATAGCACAGCTTTCATTAACCTTTAAAGAGAAAGCAAATACAATAATAGTGTATTTTCTGTAACGAAATCAATCCTCCACACCGAAAGAAAAACACTGTTAAGTACTGGAATTCATTCCTTAGTTCTGATATTCAGACATTACGAGTTTCTAAAATGAAAAAAAAAAAAAAAAATCACATGAGGTGCTGATTTATGCAATTTTAAAAACAGTGCATTTCAAGTAAGAGTAGAACAAAATGAAAACAGTCTTCTGATTTAATCAATTACATTTCATCATTTGAGCACAGACAATGAAAAGGTTGTTTTGAAGAATATATCTGTATACAGTTATAAAATTTTAAAGAAGCTGTACGTGAACAAAGAAGTTATTTTTCTAAAAAAACGTTACTGTGGTCAATTAATTAACCCGTTTATGAGGTATTTGATTTAATTAACTTTTTAATCTTTATCATTGATCAACATGTCACATTGCGTATCAATATTATTGAAAATAACTCGGAGTGAGTAAAAAATAAAAGTGACAAGCTTAAATTATCCACTTTATTGATTATTCAAAACAGTATACGAAAACGGTAGATTTTTTTTACTTCAACACAATTCATCATGGGGCAAAGATGTTTTAACAGGGCAAATGTTTCGGTATACTAAACAATTTTTTGTGAATATACGATTGGATTTCGTAGCAGGTGATGAGCGTCAGTGTTTGTTGAAGGTCAAAATCTGTGATTGGCCAGAGAATAAAGTCCACTATTTACATTTCATCCACGTTCTGCGAAATACTTCTCTTCTTTAATACATAAACATTCGTGAGTTTTATGGATCATTAGCAAATCCTATTTTTACACTCGGTAGACAAGAAACTGCTGACTAAATAACCATCACATCGGCCCGGATCAGTGCATGTTTCCACACCTCTTCAATGCAATCGGTCGGGCCGTAAGCTTTTGGTGGAAATACATACACCTTTGTCAAGTGGCGTGGAACATTACAGGGTCCTTAAAACCACTACATTTTTTAAAATGTCTATCTGATTATCATCAGGAATCGTCCAAAACGTACTGAATAAACTTTTACAAGGTTTGCTGAGTTTGAATACCTAGAAATTAAGTTTTATTCTGAGTTATGACTACACAACGGAGTAATAAAATAGAATCTATTCTGAACATTTTTTTATTATTATTTTTACATAATCTGCCATAAAATGTTCTGTAAAAATGTTATTGTTCTTTTTGCAACCTAAAAGTACAGATACTGACTTAAAATATGAAGTCTACATCCTAACGCTAAATAATCTGGAAACAGAAAAAAAGTTTAATTTTTAAGAAAGTAATTGATTTAATTTTCATAAATAGTCTGAAATTTCTGAAAATATCACGATCCAAAATGTGTATTTAAATAAGGCAAATATGTTGAAATCTAGCTAAACTAACAGGTTAGCATTTCTTACGTACTTAGTTTCACCAGTAGAACTAGTCACGCGCAAAACTGTATTGTATAAAATCTAAAGGAACGCTGCATTTTTTTTTCTTACTGCATATTTTAATTGTTTTATTCGTAACCATTGTATGATATAAGCAAAATTTTCTTAGAAACAGTAATTAGTAAGTAGTTCGGAATTAAATTAACAAGCATTACATGCATCGTCAGAACATTATTTTCTGTTTATTTTAAAGAAACAATGAACAACCATTGTGTTTTTAGTATTACTGTAGTAGAAATTCAGACAATTCATTAAAATCTGAAATAAGTCTTTAAGGCTTTTAGAGGGATTAAATATCTTTGTTTGACAGAGGTTACAAAATTTCGTATTGGTAGCTTCAGTTTTTTGTGGGAGTTCCATCACAATTCACTAGTCACAAAAATTAAACTTTAATTATGATATAAACCTTGGTAGTCTGTCCGTAGTGTCAGACTCCATTTCGGTATTCATATCCTCTACAAAAAAAATGCATTTTATTGATTAATGTAAACTTTATAAGCCAAGAGTGTAGTCGCAACAACTTTTCAGCATTATTATATTTTTGGAATTTTGATGAAAGAGCAATTTAGAAAATGAATATGTTTCGTTACAAGTGAAGTAAATCATTTCACATTCTGTAATATTTGTACAAGTGTTCATAACTAAGCCGATATGACATTTACAGAGTTACGGTTTACTGAATATACTAACTCTCACAAGAACTGGCGCACCCAGAAGGAAATGTTGGTGTAGGATGAATCTTGACACAAACGACAGAAACAATGATAGAAATAAATTAATACAATGCATATCAGAAAAAGAAAGTGGTTTAATCTGACAGTTTATAGATACATTTACTATCCTGCTGCGTTAGCCATAGCGTGAATATCCTAATTTTTAATAGTGAAATCTGTTTCCCGTTTGATGAAGTAAGTAACACTGCACAATTTGAGTGAAAGATTTGATCACCGGTAGGCACAGTCGGTAATAACCGAATGCAATTAGTTTTCAGCGAATCAAGCAAAGCGTTAGCCCATCCGTTAACTTACGACAAGTTCTTGTTTTAAAGTCTCTAAAAGCTTCGCACCCGGAGGGCGATCGGTTGAGTGATTACAGAGTAATTTTACAGGAGCGTAGGTCTAACCAGAAAAGTGTACAGTATTGCTCGCCAGAGCAGAAAATTCGAAAGACATTTGCAGCTACCGCCGAGGGCGATTGCAACATTTACTCGAACACAGAAGAGAAATTTAAACGTAATGCTGGAGCAGAGGAGCAGCTGTCCAAGCGCTGCAAAAAAGAGAGGGGCCGACGTGTAAAAGAAAAAAATAGACGACAGAGAGAACCGCAGCGTTACAGCCGCATAAAAATTCACGGCGCCGATCAGACTTCTGTCTGTAAGCACTTTTTTTATTTCAACTCAACACGAAGAGCGGAAAAATCGCAGAACTCGATACCGACGCCTGAAATGGTGGCGGATTTAACTGGGATAACTCGCGCCCTGGTGATCGCGCTCCCGGTAATTAAAGCGGACAAACATCGCGGTCGGCTGACCTGCAGGGGCTGTGATCGGCGGCGAGCGCTTCGCTGAGCAGTCTAGTACGCTAGGGGCTGCAGCTACAGGAGTGGGCTATGAGAGGAAGCGCGTAGCTACACAGTCAAGCATACCACATGCTGTACTGATTGTTTACTAAGATCAAGTCCTTGCATTACGAATCACTGATTCTAAAATCCTGTTTAGAGGGAAAATTTCGGTACAAATAACAACTTTGGAATTGTTACATCCATATCTCAGTAATTTCTACACCTGTATTCTAAAAACATTGTGGAAGATTCCTACTGTCTTGTCACTCCTTTCCTAATTTTATTAATGTTATTAGACACCAGTAATTTATTTATTTTTGTTTTATACATTTTCAAATAGCATTCCAACAATTATGCTGTTGGGAGTGATCTTTAGGGATTTCAGTCCAGTCCATTTGCTGTTTGTGTAGACTTCAAGCTGTCCTGTCTTAGCACAAGGCTTACCATCTCGGAGACTGTCTACACGTTGTGTCCCAAAACTAGTAACTATCACGCTGTTATTGTCATCACTGCTGCCAGAGTAAGTGCATTAAAGAAGACGATTTTAACATGAAACTTAATAAAATGCCTCACGCAATATTTCTGGAAGCTTCATTCATAAAATTGTTACGTTTTTGGAACCCCCTGTGCGCCACAGATACTAAAATGAGGATTCATAACATAACGAAATTCTAATATAAACGAGATTTAATAATACAGAGCATTCCAATGAAGCTGAAATATCAACATAGTTTTTCTCTTGTACTGCAGGATATCTGTCGTTAGATTACGAGCAGAAAAGGATCAAAGGTAATAGTATGCAATGATGATATTAAAAGGCTGCAATTCAGTCTTTTATATTTTACTGTGCTTTTTCTCTAACCAGTTTTTAATAGGGCCTTCCTGCGATATATTATCAGCCCTGAAAGTAACATTTCTATGTATAGCAACATTCCGTCGTTGTTGATTCCATTGTCATCGAGGTGAATTTCTTTGGTATTTTTTGACTAAACCGTATTAAAATAAAGATGCTGTGTCCAAGGACTAAGTAGTGTAGGCATCAACTGTTTGACCTGCTTTTAGGCTTTGGTTCAGTGATGTCTCTATAGAAGAACTGACCATGCTGAGAGAAGTCAATTCAGCATTAGTCAGTTTGTAATAGTCTCTTTAGGTGGGGGTGGCTCTACCTTTTAGACACCCTGTATGGCGTCAGCAATTAAAACTTTTCTTTATCAACATGTTAATATTAAGCCTCGCACATGACACGTCTCGGGGGTTACAAGACGATAAAGAAATTGGGTTCACAAAAGACATGACTTTATTGACCAAACTAAAGACACAAATCTGACATGTGAAGTTTTACGGATGGTTAGCTCAGTTGAATATTTCAAACAAGTATCTTGCTAATCAGGGTAGCTTCTCAGGGGTATTTTCCGGGCTCTTGATATGTTGCAATAACTCACTTTTATAGGCACATTACCGTGTCCGCGCACTGTTCACTGCCGGGGACGGGAAATGAACCTCAGGCCCACAGAGGATGGCGGTGGTCTCGCAGTCCCTCCTCTCACCTCGACATACAGTCCAGAAGTGCCGTCTCCACTCCCCCTCCCAGCAGCATTCCATGCAACAGAATACAAGAATATCCGAGTGGCGGGTCACTATTGTCCTTCGGTTGGCTGTCCCTGCTGTTATTGTCAACAGCGCAGCGGGTGGCTTGACGAACGGGCTCGCGGCTTCCGCTCGCCGATTAATAGCCCTCGCTTTATCTGTGCACACTGCGTCGCCTTGGAAACGCGACTTATTACAAGTTTAAACTTGTTTTAAGTAATGAATTAGACAAATAAACCTCAACTATCTCATGATCGGAAGATAATATCGATCAAAAATAATCCTACACATTTTAAGAACAGAGAACTTATAAATAAGAAAATAAAATATTAGCGCTAAAAAATGTTTCTTTGATGTTTCAGTCGGAGACGCAAATCTTCATTAATACATAACAATGAGTGCAGAATATG
The DNA here is from genome assembly GCA_031002005.1 of Vandiemenella viatica. Classification (NCBI taxonomy): domain Eukaryota; kingdom Metazoa; phylum Arthropoda; class Insecta; order Orthoptera; family Morabidae; genus Vandiemenella; species Vandiemenella viatica. Next base: position 54,310,758 of record JARYHS010011408.1, read on the forward strand.
AACGTCAATGTTTCTATGGACAATAATTAAAAAACAAGATAAGGCAGTGTCTCACCGTAATATTATTCAAGTATTTTGTATATGAAAACAATCTTATAAATTTAAGAGTTCCATCTAGATGGGTTATTCAATAAACGGCGGCCAAAAATTCTTAATATTAATTTATCTCTTAACAGGACAAATGTGTGATTTAACAGTGTAAGTTATTTCCTATCCAAACTTCTGTGACTGAGCTTGTGTTTGTCATTGTAGCCGTTGTATAACAAATTTTGATGCCTTTCAAAGACTGCACTGATTGATCGTGGATTATTAATTTCTTATATTAACCTTGTTTGTGAAAAGATCTCAAAAGGCCTTGAATTTTTTAATGCTGCAGTTTTACAATTCATATTTCTTAAAAAACTTCCAAGGCAAATAATGTTAACATAGTGTTTTATGATTCGATAAAATCGACACGTCATAGGTAAGAGAGAGTAAAAGTTAGAAATAATACTAAGAATAAAACTTAACTGTTGATTTTGATATTAACTTCAATCACCATAAGAGACTGAATCAAATTTTTCACATTTCAATTTCATTTCAGGTATTATTATCTAATTTTAATCTGATCGTTTCTGTTTATGTCCCTGTCTGCGTAAATTGCCCCATTTTAACCTTACATGTTAGGATTAAAATGTATAAAAGCTATCACTAACTGCATTTTCCACCGTGGATTAGGGTGGAATTAGTACTGTAAATTATGACTTGTTGAAAGATCGTAGACACTGTGAGACTGTGTTAAAAACGATTAAATTTGCCGTTCAAGGTTTCACTAAAAAAAAAAATCTGTGGCTCGGCAGTGTTATTGCAGAAATCGGATACTGGAGAAAACAGACATCGTTTACCATCACAAGACTTAACATTACACATCCGCATAGCAGAAATAGGGTATCGTGAAGAGATTGCCGGGTAACATCTGCATTACAAATCGAGCTAAATGGCCAAACTTATTATTGTTTGGGGATTTACGGCTCATTGATTTGATTTAGCCAATAGATTGAGCATGGCGGGTGCACGGTTAAAGATCGAGAATTGCATTTGGGAGGTCACAAGTAGGACTCGTTGTCCGGCAATCCTCATTTCCATTTACCATTGTTTCCCTTGATATTTTCATGCGAATTCATGGATGCATCTCTCCAAGGCCATGCTAGATTCCTCTTTCCAATTTTGTACCCTCCCACATCATAATCCCCCTGCTCTTATGGCCTAAATATTGACTAATCGTAAAGGCCTAAAAAAAAAAGTGAATTAGGGGACAAATAACACGAAGGGATTTAGTAACCTCGAAAGATGTCGTTCTTTAACTATGTGAGGTGTTTTTTCGTAAAACTGGACCCTTCTCCCTCCCTTGGTGAGAAGACGGTCCTAGTGATTTTGGAGGCCCTTTTTTTATCTCTACTGTTGTTTGAAGGGAAACAATTTGAAATAAAAAGTTGAATTGTGACATCCGTCGACCCCTCCCGCTCTCCTTGGCGAGGTTTCGCCAAACTCCTCTCCATTTGGGACGATGTAATTAATGGACATTGCTGTATCACAATCGCAGCGTAACCGCCTAACATCGCACTTGGGATCGGTCAACAATTCGTTGTGTTAATCAAGCGGCAACAGATGCCACAGCTGTTCTTCGAGGCGGCCCTGTTGCTCTGCAGAGTGACGGACAGGTCGCCTGCGCCGGATGCCGGTGGTAATCCCCTGAGCCCCGGCACTGCCTGTGTGCCCACCCCGCTGTGCACCCCATATTTAATTCAGCCGTGCCGGAGGGTGCTCGCCGCCAGAGCGCCTGATCAAAGGTTAATTGCCAAAGCTTGGGACACACCACACTATCACATCCGGCTGCATGCAGCCCCGGCGCGCTATTGGGACGTGCCATCGCCATGGGATTCCCGAGTGTGTAATCACTATAACTGATTGATATTACGAGTCACACCTGATGGCTGTCTGATCACAGTGCTTCTTCAGTTGCTGTATAGAGGTTCACATTTAATAATAAATACTACGACTGGTAGAAATCTATGCCTTTATGACACAACAATTTGGGCATAATAACGTACGAGGTAGTCAAACACATTATAAGCTGTGATAATCCTGGCACAGGTAGCCAAATATGAGTTCCACGCTCAATTAGTGTGGATTAATTAGCTGCAATAATCGCCAGGCAGCCTCCGATAAATTTCGTAGATTCATAGCTTTTCCACACCAATAGCGGTAACAGCGTGTTTTGGACAAAACATTCCTAGTCACGTCTCGATCACATGCTATAGCTGTGGCCAAGGAAATTAGAGGGTGCGTGCAATCGCGCTGTTGCCACATTCTGCGTAGCGCTCTCTCTCTAACACTAGAAAATGGCAACGCAGAGCGTCCTGTGTTGTCTAGTACGAGTGTCAACGCACAAACTATTACTACAAGCTAACAGGTGAATTTAACTGTTAAGTTGCACAATTTGGCAAGGTCGCGTTTGAAGCCACCCACCAATACTTCTGGCCACAGCTATAGCTGAATGCTCAATTTTACTTTACTGAAACGTAACAGTAGATAATAACTTATATCCTTCAAAAATAAGAGGAATTCTTGTATAGTCTAGAAATGAAAAATCACTGTTCCGATCAAAATACCACTTATTTAATTAACACAGTGCCTTGGGTCAACTTTTAAACACTTGTGCCATATTCAAACAAACACAAACTTGCGCCACTATCAGATCGTTCGCGAAACATAAAGTGCTGCTCGCTCAGGTATTGCGAGCCAAGCCAAAGATTCTATGATACTGACTATCAATAATAATCTTATGCTACCCAAACTATATCTTGTGAAAACTTTACGAAATGCAAATCAATTTAAAAATAATAATAGGCCACAATTATTTACAAAACTTACATTCAATCAAAGAAAATAATGCAATATAAATAGTTATAAAAATAATAAAAAAATTGGAGGACATGACATCTACAAAACAATCTTCAGTATCCCTCACTGCCAAGGAATGCTTTTTGTGATATACAAAGAACTGGTTACACTATAAAATATACAAGTAAATAGTTAGTATTGTACAGTGTACACGTAAAAAAAAAGAAGTTCCTAATTTCGGAGCTTCATGTGTTAGAGAATCTGAGGAAACCATTGAATATGGGTGTGATAATGTAACATTTCCGAGGAAATGTTACCCCGGCATTATCGGAGGCCTCTAGTGGCGTTTTTTACCGAGTTAGGAGGAGGGAAAAATCGTCCTCCTACCCCGCATTCGAGAGGGTCAAATCCTGTCCGGCCATCCTGTCTGTGGTGTTCTGTGGTTTCCCACAGACCTTCCAGGCGAATTGTGGGATGGACCCTTTAAAAGGTCACGGGCGACTTCCTTTCCCATTCTCTCCCCGTAGGTTAATTCGGCTGAAAAGGGTCTTCGAGACCCTTCAGCTGGGAGGAATGAAATTTGTATATATATAAACTCAGTCACGAATATTGACATAGTATATACGCCCATCGGTCTGTGATCAGCTGGTATTACAGCGTGTCTCCCTTCGATCCGCCAGTGTAAAAGTGGTTGCTTTATTTAGTGTCGTGTACACATATACTGTTATGGATACATAGGTTGGCGCCCATATGCACACCAAGATTCCAATTAAGGTATTAGTGCTTTGATTACATTCACTCATGTTTCGTGTTTTTGTTTTTCAGCAGATGCCTCCACTCGGCTCTGGTTTCGCGGGTCACACGGGGACTTGCGCCGTGCCCATTAGCTCTCCGGGGTCACGGGTGGTTCAGCCTCGGACACGGAGCGTGCTGGGCCGACCTGGAAGACGGCTGATGTCTCGGCGTTCCAGAATGTCTGCAAGTGGCGGCTGATGAATTAACCTGCGACAGCGACAGAAGTGTCATAGCAAAACCTAACGGGATTTGGAGTGCACAGCATTCATCAAGGCACCGCATATGCCGACCAGCCTGAATGTGGTTATTGGGCGGTTTTTCCGCATTCGCCAAAGGCAAATGTCTGGTTGGATATGTGACTCCGTCAACATAATCGTGTGAACATGATGAAAATTGGAACTTTTGAATAGAAAAGTGAAGTATAAATATTTATAAAGCAATCTTTATTTTTGTGTTAATTTCACTAGTGTATTTTCTAATAAATGAGCAAGTTTTAACTTCATATTGCCGCATCTTCATTTTACAGCTTTGTTTAACCTTATTATATCAAGTAAATAGCGTCCCATCTTTCAGGAAAATTATCTGCGTACAAATAGCAGACAAACCTAACTTTATTTCCTTTTTAAAAAAAAAAAAAAAAAAAAAAAATCTAAGAGGAGTAAAAAAGGCATTTGTCGATGTTTGGTATTGACCAATACACTTACAGAGTTGAGCATCTCTTTATTATTATAAACATACAACATAGTTCGGTAAAGGGGTGCAAAGAAGGGCGGCCAGATTTGTCTCTCGAAATTACCACAGAATACAATGATATGATAAAGTAGCGGAAACTGAAATCATTGGAAGACCGAAGTAGAGTGAAAAGAATAATGTGTACATGGTGAAGATTGGTGATGAGGCGTAGAAGAATATTAGTGAAGGATACATGAAAGGGAAAAGATGACCATGACCACAAGCTGGCACTAGATTTCAGGTCTAAGGTTGTGGAAAGATTATTATCTTTCTTAGGAAAAGGAGTCAGGGATTGCAATAAAGTACCAGGAGAAATAATGAATAATTTACCAAAAACGTTGATAGGATTTAAAGTTGAAATTAGCAGAGGGCAAAAGTAGGTGGGAAAAGGAAAAAAATGGGTGTTTAGGGAAAATTGCCACCGAAGCAAGTGCTCCATCCCAATTAAATTAAATTAAGTACTGGTGGCATCAGGTTAGAGGGGACACAAACCGCATATGACGCGAACCAACAGAGGATGGTGTTCCATGGGGATACTACGCTGTGTAAACACGGCGAAGAGCAGATCATACCACCTATTCTTTATCAGGGAAGATTATGTCTTGCCAAAGAAAAAAATATCTGGAGGAAAATATTATGCTCGGTGAAAGAAAGTGACAAGTACAGAAGGCGGCGTAACAACGAACTATACACAGGCGTGGTAAAGATCACGAATGATAACAGCGAATTTGTCGATGGTTTCTCTACTTTTTTGGTATGAAAACAAAAGGGATCTGGCTTAGATGGGTGTACACTGTAGGAAATGGAGATCACAAGCAGAGAAATCCATGAATATAAAACTTTATTGCGCCCACAATAATTTGAAACAAATAACAGGTTGTGGTGTACCGCAATTTGATTATTATTTAATATTATCATAAATTTTTTGTCTCTGCGCCATGGAAATAATTCCTAAACTTGAACCTCTTAATCACCAAAAATATCTTAAATAATTGGAAAATCGGAATAAAATGTTAAAAGAACGTAAACATTATTGAGCATAGCACAATATCTTATATGAATCAACGAAAAAATAATCAATTTATTTAAATAAATAATCATGAATGATAATTATCAACAGTATAGTGAGCATGAATTAAAAGAAACTTGAGCAGACCATGTACTATTGATCCTATTTATCAGAACAACCAAATTTACTCATCAGATTCTTATAGTATTGAATAGTTGCTCAATTAATGTTATTACGGCGCTTCATTGAAGTAAAACCATCAGAGCATGTTGACTTGACAGATTACCGGATGGGAATCGGGTATTTCCTTTCGCCCCCAATGGTATGGCGTTGCATATAGTAATCCTGCTTCGATCCCATTCATCAGCCAGAAGCTTGATATCAGTATCACACTAAGACAATTCTGAGTCGCTTTCACAAAACTCCTCAGTCTCCACAATAGACTGAAGACTTCTCAGCATTAAACATAGTGTCTGATCGTTTCAAAATACACTCAATGCTTCATCAAAACAGAGTGGTCACAAAACAACACGAAGTCTTTGCGTGGCAAATTGTTGCTAGAAAATCTTCTTGTTCCCTAATACGAGCGTCAGCAAACGGGAACGCAAGTTCATCTGACCATGAAATACAAAAAAAAAAAAAAAAAAAAAAAAAAAAAAAAAAAAAAAAAAAATTGTATTTTTGTAACAATCATTTTTCTGCTTTCATATTTGCTACACACATTTGCATAACGTGCAATCTCAGCCGCTTGTATTTCATTGGCCGATAAAAATACGTGACTTGGCTTTCCTGCATCTGATTTTGCTTCCTGTAGTATCAAACTAATAAATTATTGTCTCACTACAACAAGCACTTCCATTTATCTTGCCACTTTCCAGCGTGCGAATACTAGTTTCCGCCATTCGTGCTTATTCAAGCGTGTCAGTCACATATACATATTTTTCGGCTGGCCGCCACCTTGTCTATACAGACTACGCGTCTATACTTTCTTATTGTTCGCGTGCAGTTCTCGGCTCCTCTATATCGCCTAACCGTCACGTTTATTCGGTCGGTATACCTCAGGGTCTTTTCTTTCGATACTACGCTTAGTTTTAAACACTTTTGAAACCTGTATACTAATGCAGCAAATAAAATATTTAATGTGTCAATACAAACATTGGTCGTGGTAAAATGTTACCCCCAAAGATGTTTCAGTAGTACGAACTCGAACAGAACTGCATAAAAGAACTACGAACGTAGTAAAGAATGCATACGCGACTGAAGAGATTTTCTAGACAGACCCTAAACAGGTATTATCAACCAGGTAATTACTGATATTTATATTCTGTGGCGATGAGAAATTGAGTGGCATATCTTGTGACGCGAACGTCTCTCTTTTCCACATTCCTGAATCATTTTTAGTTTAACAGTATTGCGGTTTGATAGCACTACTCGTGAATTTATTTCCCCTTATCTTAGCTTTAGGCTGTTTATTTCATTGATAGTACAATTAATGAGCTTCTAATAATTTTCCCCATCATTTAGAGTTATTTTATACCATTTTAAAACATTTTTTCAATTAGTAAATTGTTGTGTAATAAATTAACAGTGTTGGACTGTTTGGTGTCTTGTTTTACCCATTCTCAGGACACTGGGTTCTTAGATTAAGTTGTAAGTTGCGCGCTTCCAGTTGATCGGTCCATGTGAAGTTATTATGCACATCCAAACCTCAACATGTAAACTAAACTGTATCATTTAATTATGCTTTGGACATTCCATCATTTGGCAACAATATTGAAATTAGTCTGATGCATGAATCAACAGAAATTGTTTTCATAAAACGAGAAGACTGTTTAATAAAACAGTGCAACTTAATAGCCTGTTAATCCATATTACAAGAATAAGGTCTTTTCATCCGATTGCATTCGACGCCGAAACACGATGAGTTGCATTTCAAGATATCAAGAAAGTCCATTAATATACAAACTATCTCATTGGCCTCACATCTGTCTCCCATAATAAGTACTCGGGAATTTCACATTGTACCCACATAATCTATACCACAAGAAGCAGATGGAACAGTTGAACATACACCTCTGTCTGTGAAAATTGTAACACCAAGAAGGAGACATATGATTAGAATGAAATTTATTTCACAGGTTATAAACATGATTATACACAAATGATTAGAATTATAGAACTGTACATGCACTTTATACGAATTCAGTAAGATGTGAAGCCGCCACGTGCAGCAATCAGAGACTCCAGACGCTGTGGCATGAAATCAAAGAGAGCCTGGATATGCTGCTTGGGAATACATTTTCAGGCGTCCGAAAAGCACTGACAATCAATGCAGGAGGACCAGAACGAACAAGTTGCCAACCGGCCGTATCCCAGACGTATTCGACGAGTGACTCGTCAGGCGAACGTGCAGGACAGGGAAGAAGGCTTGCACATTCATCGTCATGTATAGCTGAACATGTTGAAATATGGCGACACTGGACGGGTAGTGGCTTGGGCCCTAAGCCCTCCATGATGTAGTGGTTGGTCCTCAGATTGGCATCAATACTTAGGAGGCGAGATCACATGTTTTAACCAATAACGTCCCAAACCTTTGTTCTTGGCTGCTCAATAATACAGTCATATCTAATGCGTTCACCACTGCAGCGTCTAACAGGTACGCATCCATCACTCTAGGACAAGTTGGAGATGGACTCGTGTGAAATTACACCATTCCAGCCCTAAGCAGATAGCTTCGACGCAGATATGTCCACACGCTTTGCAGTGTTCCAACATCAGGCCAACAATATGGACGAAGCTGTTCTGTCGGTTACGGCTATGAAGACAAGACAGCGGTTATCCCGCGCTGTGATCACGTTGTGTGGTACGACCGTCTTCTATTCACTGGTTTCATTCACGCATCAGTGTCGTAGCAGCGTGCCCTGTATGAGCTGCAATGTCACGGTACGACAAATCCTTTTCCCGGAAACGAATCATTCTGCCACGTTGAAACTCACTCACAAAGCTGATATTGCGCCCTTTGACGTCGGCACTTCGTTTACGGATCTGCACAGACTGAACATTGATATGACCGGTCACACAAAAAGGCGCTATATGCACGCAGTTTCTATGAAACCTTAATCACTTTTTATGGCTACATTGTTGTCGACATACTCCGATTTTTGAATGGTTCAAATCATTCCTTCTGGCTGTTAGAATTTTCGTATGCAGTAGTATACGTTCGTCGAATCAGTAGATTTAATAATACATAGGAACGAAGTTTCTCTCGTCATTGAGAATTAATAAATTCTCAGATGACTAGCCGAGTTAGCAGGATATTTTCACGCGATATTTCGGCGATCGGAACCTATGTCATCATCTTCTGGTGAACTGCTAAAGGGGATAATAAATAGCAAGACCTGTAGTGTAAACATGATGCTGATGTACGCAAAAAGAAAGAGAATAAAAGATACCAATACTACATATGTAATAATCACTTGAAGGGGGAATAATTGTGAATCAGTGAATCGGACTTTAGTAGGAGAAGTACAAAGAGAAGTGATGAAGAAAACGGAGCAGCTATATTAAAAATTGGGAGAAAAAGCAGAAGAATGGAAAAATTTAAGTTATGAAAAGCAGAAAGCAGTACTGAAAAGGTTAATAAAAGGAGTGATGGTAAAAGAAGATTGAATAGAAGTATGTTCTGAATCAGAGGGAATGTTTAAACAAATGTGGTAAAAAAAGAAAGGAAACAAATGTGTAATAATAGAGCCAGAAGGGAAAACCAACAATGCACTAATCAAAGCTGTGGTGAGAGCACATCTGTGGAAACTACAACTAGTAGAGAGAAAATATTCAAGCACAAAGGAAATGAGCGTTAAAATTAATATAGGTACAAGTCGCATATAGCAAATTTTAAGAAAATGGCGACAGAGTTTCCGAAAAATCGTGGGAAAATACCCTGCTCACTCGGCTAGTCCCCCGAGAAGACTATATTAAAGATTTGACAATGTTATTTACAGGATAATTCCCGATGGCACAGCTTCTACTGCAGTCAATAATACTTGTTGTTTTTATTCCAGTACGCATTAAAACGTACGCTCAACCACAATGTGCTCCCCTAGTTCTTTGGATAGTAACAATTAAAATTGTGGTGCTGGTCATACGATATAGCTCGAACCACTGTTTAGGTCGAATTTAAAAAAAAAAATTACCAGAGGTTTGTATTTGATCTGTGAGCCAGCGGTTAAGCTGGTCGGTATCGAGTATCCGTAGCCACGCGGCTCCGAGCCATTAAGCGGACCTCTACTTGAAGGTGACCTGTCGATACCGACCGGCAGCCGTCGAGAGCAGCGTAAACACTCTGCGAGGTGCCGGGTACACGTGTTGACTCGGCGTCGGCGGCCCAAAACGCTGTGCTACATCAGATGCCCCAGCGCAACTAGCTCTGCTGGCGTATCGTTTCTGGTGGGCCAGCTGGACGCTCGGAGTTCACTTTTCCTGATCGGTCATCAAAAACTCGATTTCAGTGGCTGCCATAAATTAGTTTAGGCTAATGACTAGGCAGTTCCTTCATAATAAAGTGTATTTTCTCCTTATTTACGTATCGTCGACTTCGAGGTCATTAGAGGCGGGATAGGACTGGGAACAAGTAATGGGAAGGAATTCGGTCATGGACTTTTGAAGGAAGCATCACGAAATTCATCTGGAGTGATTTGGAGAAACCATGGAAAATTCAAATCTGGATGCCTGGACGGGGATTCTAACTGGCGTCCTCCCGAATGCGAGGCCAGAGCGTTACCGCTCACCCACCACGCTCGGTCACTTTTGTTGTGCACAACCCTTCCCTAGCATTGATATCTTAGTCTGAAGGGTTCTGAACCTGCTTCAATCAACCAAAGTGGACAGAATACGGATAAAAGGAATAGCAAATATATCGGAAGTACGATCGTAGGTAGTACAACATAGCAACATGTCGATCAGGTGAAACCTGTATAACAGAAGCATAACATCGGACAGCTCCCGCAGGAGGCACACTAAACCTGGTATCAAAAGTAAGACAACCAGTTCGTTTCCTCCTTACCTAATCTAACCCGGTCATTCTACCGAAGAAAGGAAACCTACTGTACAATTTGTAGTTGTTCCAGACATCTATTGTGCCGTGGTACTGCCGAGGTACTGCCATTGCTGTCACTTCCGGGCATCTACTTCACCAGAGGTAAATACGAATAATTTACGAAAAACGCTTTAGAAATTTAAAATTTGTAAATCGGAAAAATAAATGGGAAGGAATTTAACACTCCAATTATAAAAGATAATTAAAAAACAATACGAAAAGGAGTAATTAGATTACTAAGGGAATTGAAATTAATAATAATAATAATACTGAAGGTTGCTGCTAGAAAAAAAAAATAGCGGTGAATGGTAATATTTTGCTTTCGCTTTCAGAAGGGCAAAGATTTATGTACTGTGAAATATGTAATTAAATTTTAAAGTCTAAGCTTGTTACCAAATGTTTTTCAAATAGTCTCACGAGGGTATCTAGCATTCAATCAGTTTGAGGACTGTAAATCGGTAGGTGAGAGCCATGAAAATTAATATGTAAAACGCAATTAATATTAACAGTTTTTCAGAACCAAGGTGACAGTAATATGTTGACGCTTGAGTCGAAGTATCGATTCGAAGGATCTCTGGCAGTGGTGCAGAAAGATTATCGTTGGGGAAGGAGATTTTTGCAAGAGCTCGAAATATTCAGATGGACAGATAGTTTTAGGAAGAATCGTTGTGATGTTAACTGTGTAAATTCCAATGAAGCGTGATTGTAACAATTATTGTATTACTAGCTGTTACCCGCGACTTCGTACGCGTGGACTTGGAGTTTCATTTCCAGAATTGGATATAGAAAACTGTTAGTAACGTAAGATTTGTCCCAAACAACACCGAGTCCACATAATATGATGGAAAGCCATTTACTATATCATCCTATCGTAGAATCTGTCTCATGAAGAGAATCAATTTACAACATATTTAAAAACAGAAAAGTAAGCGAAAGTGCGGGGATGTGTGTGTGTGTGGGGGGGGGGGGGGGGGTTAACTGATGGCAGCTTTATTTCAGCTTGGTTTTTTCTTCTTTATTCAACATGAGCATCTGAATCTTATAATCTAATAGCAGCACATTGTCTTCTAGACCTGCACCTTAGGCCAGGTTTACGTCCGTAAGGCATGTCAAGAAGGAAGACAAATTGGTGCCAGAAACTTTTATACAGACACAAATGAATAGTACAGTGCAGAGCAAATTGACTTCTATACTAAATAATAAGTTTTGTTTCTTATCGAAATTTATTAATAAATCAAACACTAACAGACTGCGTGACTGTAAGTTCTTAAAATTTCGTGACTAAAACTGTTATTCATACCGAAAAATGTCCTGTGTCCTTCCTACACTATTTCATTGTTAAATTCCATCAATATTAATATAGCCATTTAGTCGTCAAAACGTAACAAAAAGACAGAAACTTACTTCCACATTTATGATATAATAGCTGGTACCCACAACTTCGTTCGTGATTGTAAAGTATTCATATTGACAGCTGTAGACATCTAACCACCATAGTGCACGATGGGAGACTCGATACTATTACCACACACAAATACCAGTCTTCTGCGCTATGTAGTTCCGGCAGCAAAGTAAAATTTACGGATACACACAAGTCTTTGGATGAAATACGAAAATATTCATGATCGACCAATTTCAAACACCTTATCTCAGACACTCCCACAGTTACCGAATTTCGGCCAACGTTGTGATCGATGGGTGACTCTGTGTTACTACCACACAAAAACGCCGGTAATCTGCGATTGATAGTTTTCACTTAAAAGTGATACACCGTGACACATGCGTCTTTGGCAGAAATATGAAATTGCCGCAGGTCGACCATTTTATCCCCCATTTCTCCCACACCCTCATAGCTACCTACATCTAACAACCATAGTGCACTACATGAGATACGATTCTAATACCAAACACAAACACCAATGCTCTATGCTATGTAGTTGTGGCAGAAAAGTGACATATGCGGAGACAGTCGAAATACGAAAATATCCTTGGTCGCCCACTTACAACCACCATATCTACCACAGTACCACAGTTTCTGAAATTCGGCCGCTGTTTTGATCGAAAGGTGACTCTGTGCTACTACTACACACAAACGCCAGTTATCTGTGATCTATAGTTTTCGCTGAAAAGTGATACACCATGACACTTGTGTCTTTGGCAGAAGTATGAAATTGCCACAGGTCGACCCCTTTCAACCCCCATTTCTCCCACACTCCCATAGCTACCGACATCTAACAACCATAGTGCACTACAGGAGATATGATTCTACTACCAAACACAAACACCAATGCTCTATGCTACGTAGTTGTGGCAGAAAAGTGACATATGCGGAGACAGTCGAAATACGAAAATATCCTTGGTCGGCCACTTACAACCACCATATCTACCACAGTACCACAGTATCTGAAATTCGGCAGCTGTTGTGATCGAAAGGTGACTCTGTGCTACTACTGCACACAAACGCCAGTTATCTGTGATCTATAGTTTTCGCTGAAAAGTGATACACCATGACACTTTTGTCTTTGGCAGAAGTATGAAATTGCCACAGGTCGACCACTTTCAACCCCCATATCTCCCACACCCCCATAGCTACTGACATCTAACAACCATAGTTCACGACAGGAAAGACGATTCTACTACCACACACAAATACCAGAGGTCTATGTTATGTAGTTGTGGCAGGAAAGAGAAGTATACGGAGATACGAATTTTTGGTCGAAATATGAAAACGCCCTGCACTGACCAACTTTAATCATTATATCTCCCACATCCCCACAGCCATCGGCATTCGGCCAACGTTGTGCACGACAGGAAACTCCATGCTACTTCCACCCACAAACATCAGTGATCTGTGCTAGGTAGTGGTGGCTGAAAAGTGAAATATAGGAAAAAACACGTCTATTTTTATATATATATATAAGATTTCAGAATTGTAAAGTGTCAGTTCCGATATAGTGAATGTGAATTAGATCTCACCTGTGAAAGTAAAAACAAATGAGGTTGAGATAGAAAGAAGATTGCTCATCATATACATTACTTTCAAAGTGTTTTTTCATCAAGAGTCATTTATATCCCTTCACCGATAAATGAGGTATAATTTTAAAGATTAAGGTCTGTGCTTTTGTAACATCGTATTTTAAGAAAGGAATTTATCGGAATTCCACCCTCAAAGTGCAAAAGTATTAAGTACCAGTTCAAATCAAGGCCGTTATGCATCGCTGGCGTCGATAACGATTAATCGCTTTACCGCTAGATAGAAACACCACGTATCACAAGGATATGGATGTATTGTGTGTTGTATTCAGTTGAGGTCTGTGACGCTTCGGCTTCCAGGAATGGATAGCATACATCAGATGAAAGCAGAAAGATGTTGTTAATGTTTCAATGTAATACAAACCACTAGCTTTGCTATCCATTGACTCGTATTCACGTAATTTTCGTACGCGTCAGTGCTTTGCTACACACTTGTTATATAAACATTTTACTGGCGAAATTTTTGCTAAGGTCATCTAAATCTAATACAATTAAGCAAAGGTCAGTTTACGTCAACTACTATTCTACGCCGATTTACTTTACGCGTATATAGATATTCCATTTTTATCCATTCACCTCGTAAAATCTATGGCACCTCTTAGAAGTAATCGAAGTTGAAAATGTTGATCAATTGGTCGATGTTACTAGGTCGGATGGTACGACAGATAACGCCTCACGCCGCTGCGGAAGCTCTCAGTAAATGAAACGCTGTGCGCAAGTGCCAATCGATAGGGTCCAGCCGCCGCGCCGGCAGGTGTGTTGCGCTGGGTGGCCTCCCCTGCCCCTGCCCCTGTCCCGTACTGTTACAATATTCATCCAGTGCAGCGGGCGGCCTGCACAGGATTCGCGTCCCCCGCGGAGGAGAGGAACACCACCATCTGTCGACTCTGGCGGCACAACTTGTTGTTTCTGCCGTCCGGAAAGTTGTCCTCTGTAAAAACACCAAGCGTCTTCAGCTTTGCTTCCCCGGCATTGAATATTTAACACAGTCGGATGCGGAAAGACCGGCGTAATGCCCGGAAAAGAAGCGCCCCATCCTCTCCTCGCGGCTTCTCAGCGGAGAGCCATCTGTAGGGGGGGGGGGGGGGGGAGAGGGAGGGAGATGTAGAGGTGATGGGGTGGTGACAGCGAGGTTGCCGCGCGCGCTGATTCAATATTAACGTGGGCGCCCTCCCTCCTCCGCATCACTGCCTGTCACTAATGTTCCATTAACTCAGTCTAACGGAAATGACGTCTTCATTTCCGCACAGCGGAACAAATACCGCCTCCCGCGCCACTGTGCTCAGACAACAGCGTCAGAAGTCGAACAAACGATGACTGGCAGCAAGTAGCGCTAGTTATTATACAGCAGGCAAAAGGTTAGAACAGAGAGTAACGCACCGCGAACGGTTTCATCAGTTGGTTATAAACGATACATCGAAATGTGTCTTCCTCCTAAATATATAGCTAATTGAAATCAGTTCTATCTATGGTTTAAACTAAGATCTTGCTGTATTGTCGTAAGATCATTGCAAAGATCACTGCAAAGATCATTGCAAAGCCACCTTATGCATAAGAAAAGCGTTTTAATTCTCCCATATTTATATACTTGGAAAAGATGCTAACGATGGTTGTTCTATATTGTTGTATACTCTACTCCAATTTTGCTCATGGTCATTATTTAATGCTTTCGGCAACAGAGGTTGTATTTCTGAATATTACTCCAGTAATTCAAAACACGACAAAATTTTTTTTTTTTTTTCGTAGCAGCCGTTTACACATCGTTCATAACTACTATCACTTATTGATTCATGAAGAGTTCCATATTAAAGTATTATTTCTGATTGTAGACATTGTCTGACTTGCCCCTAAACTCACCATCGAGTGATGGTCGTAAATATTACCTTCGTTCAGAATATAATTATAATGCTTATGGTAATACAAGGGTGTTACATAGAAAGGAATGGCGTATGGATCCCTGAAGACTTAATAATAAGTGGGACCTTATTTAATGATTCTATAAAACCAACACAAGTATAGAACATTAAAGTAGATTTAAGTGTAAATTGATAAACGTATTTTAGAATATTTTGAGAGGGATCAAATCTATTAATAATACGGGAAATTATAGATGCATATTTTTTTTGGAAAGTAATCTAAGAAATATGTACAAAGTAGTGGCAATTTGTAGACAGGATAGGTGACGCTCTTACAACGCTAGGGCTCGAGCCTACAACCCGAAGGTCGTCAGACAACTTGCGACATTAAAATTCTGCCCTTGGGGAGAGAGGGGCTAATATCTCTTGTTTTTGTACATGAAAGATCATAAAGCATAGGTGGTATACCAGAACCCCTCAGAGCAGGAATTTATGGGCCTAGTACCGTCTAAAATTTGGTCGAACAAGATCGCGAGTGTTGATTGCAAATCTTCTTGTACAGTTAGCGAAGAAAGCATAACAACCCTCGCAGACTACTCCCCTCATCTTCCTAACATACTTAATTTTTGGAAGTGTGTCAAGGCTCTATAAAATATATAATCTTTTGTAATGAAATCCGCTAACTGAATCCAAGTACAAGAAAGAAAAAAGTGTATTTACGGGGAAGGAACAGGTTGGCGGCTAAGGTAAAAACTAACAGTTATCAATGAACTGGAAGAATTTGCGTCACAGAGCTTAAAGTTTGGTTGCTTCTGATTTGAGTGATATCCTCGTGAACATTTAGTTCTCTATGATTGCGTTTTCTTGTTCGTCTAAGTCGTTTAAGCAACTGATCATTTGTCCGTGTCTCCAGACGCGGTTCCAGCAGAATCTCCCCACTCCTCGGAGTGCTCTGAGGAACAGCTCCAGCGGTCTCTTTATGACAGGACGAAGACTTGGACCGCGCGGTGGTGCCTTCCGAATTATTGCAGACACTTGTGAGCCACTCTGGCAAGTAGTGGCCGCATTGTAAAGACGTTCCCGGTTCGCCGGAATAATTTTGTTGCTTCTGCCATCGCAGTTTCAGCGTTAGAGGCTATTGTCTGCAGCGACGCCAAAGAGAGAGGGGCAATAACACACAGCGCCACTGGAGAGCTACAACCCGCTGCAACTCAGCAAACTTGGTAAATATAACCTGCTCGATGTTGACAATTAGTCGTCTTCGATTAAGTTTATTCACGCTTCCAGCAACTACACCCATTTCTGAAGTCCACAATAGCTACAAATGATTAGTAAGGTTCTTTTAGTCAAATTAGCACAATACTCAGGGGAAATATTTAAGTTTTTGAATATTATTACTGACTTCGATAAAGTTTATGCTCCGTCGCCAATTTACCCACACATTTATTTATGCTTTATGTGTCATTTAATTTAATTTCATTCAATTTTTCAGGTATTTTATATTTTTCCCATGTAATACTTCCCCAACGGCATGCTTAGGTTTTCATAATCCAGTTCCCTTAGAGGCCGGTCTAGTGGTTAAGTGGTTAAAGTGTCGAACTGGGGATCGAAAGGTCCCCGGATCGAATCCCTGCCTCAGCGGGAATTTTCCTCGGCTCTTAACCCGATCTTTATTTCTGGCACAGCTTGCTGTGCAATGAGAACAACGCCAGAACGCTCCCGTTGTTTGGATTCCACTTTAAACTGTAGGTCGCCTTTACCCGGTAGGATTGCTGCGTTAGGTTAAGGCTGCTACGGCGGAATGCGCAGACAATTCAAATCCTGTCACCAGGTCATTACGACCACGCGGAATTATTATTATAGTTACCTTATTTCCGTGGTACATACGTTGATTATCTTCTCTTAATTTATGCAACGCTTGGAGTCATAAGCTGTAGAAAGAAAGGTTGTTGAATCATCGCAATACATTCACGAGCTAGTGAGCGGATGAGCGGAATTCTTATCCATCATTTTCTCCTGAGTTTATGCAATAAATTTCAATGAATAGGACGAGCTGTTAATCAGAATTATTGCTTACATTAGATATATAACACTTCTCAAAAACGTCTTCGATGAACGTAAAACATAAGCAGCTCGTAAATCATTTAAGATAATTTTAAAATTCTTTCGCTATTTGACGAAATAAAGGTTAGGCATTGCTAATGAGATACAGAATTACATTAAGTGAACACTGAAAGGCAGACCCCACGGTACTGCTCAGCGACGGACGGATCCAAGTCTGCATTTCACGACCCAATAAACTCTTTCTTCTCAATAAATCAGGGAAGTGTTTTTGCAACCTTCGGGAATTAAGAGGGGGAAAATTTTCTCCGGGTAATATAGCCGTTCACGGAACCGGAAGGGAAATTAAATGTTACGATTCCAAGTTCCTTAATGAGGCAGTGTCCCCTTTACCGTTTATCCGCTTAACTGTGTATTTACGCAGGCCAAAGAAAAGCCGAGACCTTCCCGAGCTCCGTACCGTCTTTGTGGAAAATTCCGGAACAGCCGGCGGCTGAGGAAGAGACATAGCCGCCGCGCCGCCTCCGTTTGTTTTGTATAAACGTTTCCGCGTCTTTGATGTACGGCGGATGCTGCGCCTCGGCTGTTTTATGGGACTTTAATTTGAGCGCGGCGTCGGCCAAGTGAGCCGTGCTGCGGACCCTCTGGCAATAGCCACGGGCTTATTGTCCCAGCTCACTAATGAAGCGCCCCCGGGGCTCCATCCGGTCTCATATCCCCATGCAGTGGCGCAGACATCCCCGCACGCGAACCACTCCGTATTATGGCGCCGACTTCGCTTTCTGCTGAATGATTTTAATCGCGCTACCTTTATGGTATTACTGTTTGCATGGTTGTTTCAAGAAAATTGCCAGGGTTACACGACTAACGCATACTTGCCGTTTTCGAGGCGCTTTAAAACATTATTATTATTATTATTATTTTACTTTTTGGCTTAACGCCTTTGCCGACACCGAGGTCATTATAGGCGGGAAATGTGAAGGAATTCGGCCATGGTCTTTTGAAGCAAGCATCTCAGAATTTGCTTGGAGTAATTTAGGTAAACAATCGAAAACCCAAATCTGCATGCGCGGACCAGGAGTCGAACCCGCGTTCTCCCGAATGCGAAGCCAGAGTGTTAACCACTCACCCACCACGCTCGGTGCGATAAGATAATTCTTCGGAAGGTGATAAAATTTCGCCATTTTTCGCCGAAAGTATTATCAGTAATTTGTATTTTATTCCTTTTACCGACAGGCACAATTATCATAGATTGAACGTGTATTCTACGGGATTGTAGGTATTCACCGTTGTTAATTGTTTTTAGGTACCCTATCAACACCTACATCTCGTTAATTGCGAGATCTGATCTAAGTTTCAGCACTGGACTCAATAACTTTTACCGAGCGCGGTGGGTTAATGGTTAACGTTCTGGACTCGCATTTGGGAAGACGCGTGTTTGGGTTTTCCATGGCTTCACCAAATCACTCCAAGCAGATGCCGGGATGCATCCTTCAAAAGTCCATGGCAGAATTCCTTCCCGTTCCTTGCCCTCAATCTTATCCCGCCTCTAATGACCTGGACGTCGACGAGGCGTAAAGCCTAAGAAATCATTATCTTTTTATTTCTTGAAAAAAAACTTCTTTAACTATGAATACATTATTATTACAAGGTTAGTTTTACTGGCGGCCATGTTATCAGTTTGTAATACCTAACATATACCTTGATGAAATATTGGTAACTTACAAAATTCCTTGTGCGAATAAAATTACATTGTAAAAATAAATTGAAAAATAGATTGAAAGATATCGACATCATTACTGCAAGAAGATTAGTATTAAAACTAAGGCATTAGGATATGTTACAGTAAAAGTCCGGTTATCCGAGTTCCGATTATCCGAGACACCGGGTTAACCGAGGCAAATTTTTTAAATATGATAGGGAGCTTATTATGAAGATATGGAATATTTTTCCAACTAGAGTGTGTACGCTATCTCATGCTGAAGGTTTAAAAAGAATAGAAGCATCACTTGAGTATATTGAGCAACAGGAATAAAGCACAGCAGCTGACATAATGATGCTACAGCGTTGACACTATACTTCCGTTAAGAAGATAAACAAAATTATGACACAGAAGACAATTACAGATTTTTTCGGCAAGTGATCGTAATTAATGCAAAAAAAACCTTTATTGCTTCACAAATTAGTTTTAAACTATAAATAAATTGTATTATTTCAGTTTCAATACGTTTTTTGATTCATTGTAATCTCTTTCCTTGACCTCCTGCTATCCGAGTTTTTCGTTATTCGAGTTGGTCCCGGTCCCGTTTACCTCGGATAATCGGACTTCTACTGTATCTCCGTTATGCATTTTGTCTTTAACAACTATGTCCTTGACACTATGTTCGACTACGGATCTGGTGCCATATTTCGCTGGAAGTTAAGCATGAATAAAGGACTCGCCACTGAGCGTCGAACATCGAAACGCATCGCACGCCGTGAATAAAGCAGGCGATGCCCCTGCGGTGCCTGTGTTAGCCACACTAGTTCCGGAGGCACAATTCCACAGAGACCAGCCAGCTGATGAATACCCGAACACGTGTCCTGCTGCGGTCAGCATAAATGTTTCCACAACACGTTGACCAATACATGAAGTTGATTCTCGAATCACTAGGATAATTTCACATTCACGATTCCTTGCACCGAGCATGGTTGGTGTGCGGTTAAGTTGGAGCCTTAATTACTCTATCGTCTGCCAAATTTTTCATGATTTCAAAAAATCCAGCGATCATTGTAAAATACATCCGTGAAAGATTCCAGTCACTCTTTTCTAATAATCCATAAAGTTATGGTTCTAATGGCACAGTCGAAATCGACGACCGCATCAAGGTATTGGTTCATGGCGCACGCTGCAAGATCCAGTATACACCGTAATTTAACAAGAGAAATGCGTAATTCTAAATTTTAGCCTCCGAAGTAACGCTTCCTTTAACACAGCAATGATAATTACTTGCACATTGCGCGATAACGCCAGGTGCTTCCCGTTTCAGTCAGCACAAAGATTAGGAAGGTTTTGTTATCTTCTTGTGTTGTCCCCAAGATTGCAACGCTGCTCGAATGATAATGGTACAATAAAGAAAATTACTTATTATAGGAGGTAAATCTATCGCTTCTAAGCCTAAAGCTACTATCTGTTTTAAAAATCTATTGGAACGAGTGTAATATTGATTCTAATCATGTTACAGTAAGAACTTCTTCAAACTTATTTACAACAATATTAAAAAAAAAAAATTTTGTAGTTTCAGCATCTTTGTTCTAAGCTAAACAGTTTTTTTGTTTAACTGAGTATACCTCGTAGTTTACTATTGGTCAGGTAAGATGCTATCACAACTACGTGTAACAGCCATTCTTAAGAATAAAGAAAATCTTTGGTTAATTTCTTTGCTGTTAAATACTTCCACTCACGGTGAACTTATGCTGCTTTAAAAACAGTGTTATTTTTCATGTTTAGTATTCAGCAAATAAAATATTTCTTTCACAAGAGCATCAGTTATATATTTCTCAGAATGCCGTATGAAAACGCGAGGGACGAAGCAAAAAGTTTTCGCAACACGTGTCTGCATACGAAGTCGTTGGGTGACATGACCAGGCAGTTTAACGTCTCCCTCTGGAACAGTTCATCACACAAATAAAAATAAAAAAAGCGAAAAACAGAGAAGGCGATAGAAACTGTGACACACGTGTTTTTTAATCCCATCCGGCATGTTACATCGATCTGGATAGCAGAGTGGAAACGCCGAAATTCGGGAATTTTTTGCTTGTTTCACGGTGTTGCGATACGGAGCAGATACCTTGGAAACAAACCCGCTCTGAATTAAAACTAAGCCCAGCATGTATACATTTCCGGCGGAAGTAAATTTGGATTTTTGTTACTGTTCAAACAATCAGCTCATCACGTCGCAGGGAATTATTCGGAATCGACGTTTTTTGAAGTAAATGTTAAAGGTGTTGTGATATACTATACGATCCAAAAATGTAGTTACACAATTCACATTCAACCGCTTCATTCCCTTGCCGCCACTGCTCATACCTATAGCTAGACTAAATAGTAATAATAATTACGTGTGGTCGTAATGACCTGATGACAGGGTTTCTAATGGCTGCGCGTTCCGCCGCTGTCTTAGCCGCCTTAACCTAATCCGGTAATGCCACCAGGTACAGGGAACCTACAATTTACGTAACTTTCGACTCCAAACCACGAAAGTTTTCTTGCATACTTCACATTACGCAGAAAGCTATGTCAGAGTTAAAGATCGGGTTAAGGCCATATGAAAATCCCCGCTGAGACAGAGATACAAAGCGGGGACCTTTCATTCCCCATTCCGACACTTTAAACACTGAGCCACAACACCGCACCAGATATACTGTACCATTAGCGTGGCGCTGACTACAACTCATACGATTTTACCCATAAAAAAAAAACGCCCAACGCACCTAAAGAAGTTTTCCCTTCAAAAACTAAAAATCTAACTTGCTCCATAACCCGAAGGTTGGTCGAATCTTCTCGAAAGAGATGAACAGTACAAAGCTATTGTGTCAGAGTCAGCAAAGCCAATACCTTTCCTCAGGGGAATACAGTTTAACGTGTAACAGAAGCACGGAACGTCCCAGCGTAGCTAATATCATCAAATACAACTCCTAAAAATTCATGATCATCACGGGATTTGAAACCGCGACCGGAGAGAGAAACTTTGGGAAGTAAGCGCCTTAACCGTTGAACTACCAGACCGTCTTGTTTCGCAGTATACTGTACGTATGCTAAGTACTATCAAAATCGGATAAAAACTGTAGGTTTGTATGAACAACTTTGACAGAAATTAAGTGAGGGGGAAAGGATGAGACGGTTTAGGTTTTTTGTAAATCAAACTTAAACAGTTCTATTTGTTTTAAAGTATATGTATGCAAAGTTCCATCAAAATCGTATAGAAACTGTGTGTTTTTATGAAGAATATTATTAAAAAAATAATTTTTATATATAAAATACGAGTATAAACTATACTTTCATGGCTATCCACGAGCAACACGTCATACTTAAAGCTACAGATAAACTATTAACATTAGCATGTTGGTGATACGAATTCATAAGATTTTACCCTTCCATACAGCGCCCCACGCGCATATCATACGCGCAACACGTCATAGCATCTCGGTGACGGGAAGTTGCGAACTCATAGATTTACCCCCGTCCAAATATAGCCTACTGCGCCTGTAGAAGTTTTCACTTCAATAATTAGAAAGTGGTAATTTGATAAATAGGGAAATTGCCAGCGGAGCATGCGCTCCACCGCCTTTAAATTCAATTCAATTCAGGTCAGCAGGTCTAATCTTCGTGTAGGCAGAAGCATATATGTATTCGATTCTTCACGTCCTCAGGTAATACTAGTAGAGTTCTTGTTCCAGGACCTGTAATAATTATGTTACGCAGGCACACCTGCATATTATGCATTTCTACATTTCAGCATGCTATTGATTGCTTGCCTCGGAAGAGTTGGGTTCCTTTTGATTTGCTGCTGGGAGGCTCTTCACAGTACAGTGGCAGCACGGAGGCTGTGTTTGTGTGTGTCTCAAGGCAGCTGTTAGGAGACGGCGGCTGCCTTGCGCAAACGGGTCTATCGAGCGTCGTCAGGCCATCGACCGCGGGCCGAGCGAGCCAGAAGTGTTTTCGTCGGTCGGGAAATCTGTAGCGGACATCGGAAACTGCTTCGCTCTTCCAGACTGACAAACACGTTAATGGGCCGTGTAACGAACTGCTGTGCGGCCTGGCAAACAACACAACTTGGGAGCGCCTTGTGGGCACGAGGAGCAGATACGGAGCAGCGTACGGGCCCAGAGGTTCGTCACGGATTATTCGTCCTTACGGTGAATTCATCTGTGACGAGAAAATGTCTTCTACAAGCATAATAGATAATGACATATTGTGATGCAGTCTTTGTACACAGACGGAAAAAAAAATCCCAACACCAAGAAAAAATTATTGTAGAGTAATGAAATTTGGACAATGCATTTGTCAAGTTAACATGTTTAATTGATTAAATTTTCAAGATCACAGGTTAATTTAAGCTCAAGAAAATGCATTTCAAATGTGAAATACTGTTAAATTAATAGCCGGTGTAACCTCCAGAATTTTGAATGCAAGCCTGCAAACGTGAATGCATTGTGTCATACAGGTTTCGAATGTCACTTTGTGGTATGGAGTTCCATGCTTGTTGTACTTGTGCTGTCAATACTGGGACGGTCAGTGCTGGCTGTGGATGATGCTGGAGTTGTCGTCCAATGATATCCCATACGTGTTCAATTGGAGACAGATCTGGTGATCTCGCAGGCCAAGGTAACATGTCGACACTCTGTAGAGCACGTTGCGAGACAACAGCGGTATGAGGGCGAGCGTTATCCTGTTGAAAAACTCCCCCTTGAATGCTGTTCATGAATGGCAGCACTACAGGTTGAATTACCAGACTGACGTACAAATTTGCAGTCAGTGTGTTTGGTATAACCACAAGAGTGCTCCTGCTGTCATAGGAAATTGCTCCCCAGACCATGACTCCAGGTGTAGGTCCAGTGTGTCTAGGCCGCAGACAGTTTGGTTGCAGGCGTTCCCCTGGCCTCCTTCTGACCAACACTCGGCCATCACTGGCACCAAGGCAGAACCTGCTTTCATCAGAAAACACAACAGATCTCCAGTGTTGGTCAGAAGGAGGCCAGGGGAACGCCTGCAACCAAACTGTCTGCGGCCTAGACACACTGGACCTACACCTGGAGTCATGGTCTGGGGAGCAATTTCCTATGACAGCAGGAGCACTCTTGTGGTTATACCAAACACACTGACTGCAAATTTGTACGTCAGTCTGGTAATTCAACCTGTAGTGCTGCCATTCATGAACAGCATTCAAGGGGGAGTTTTTCAACAGGATAACGCTCGCCCTCATACCGCTGTTGTCTCGCAACGTGCTCTACAGAGTGTCGACATGTTACCTTGGCCTGCGAGATCACCAGATCTGTCTCCAATTGAACACGTATGGGATATCATTGGACGACAACTCCAGCATCATCCACAGCCAGCACTGACATTCCCAGTATTGACAGCACAAGTACAACAAGCATGGAACTCCATACCACAAAGTGACATTCGAAACCTGTATGACACAATGCATTCACGTTTGCAGGCTTGCATTCAAAATTCTGGAGGTTACACCGGCTATTAATTTAACAGTATTTCACATTTGAAATCCATTTTCTTGAGCTTAAATTAACCTGTGATCTTGAAAATTTAATCAATTAAACATGTTAACTTGACAAATGCATTGTCCAAATTTCATTACTCTACAATAATTTTTTCTTGGTGTTGGGATTTTTTTTTCCGTCTGTGTATTAATAACGCTTTAAATAAAACGGTGAACCATTCACAGCCAATCAGTATTAGATGGAAACCCTTTTTCCGCTTATGGCTTTATGTCACGTCGACGTCGAGCTCATTAGAGGTGGAAAGGGACTGGAGGGCAAGGAACAGGAAGGAATTCGGCCAATGCGCGATTTCAGGAAATCATGGAGAACAGAATTCTGAATGGTCGGATGGGGATTCGAACACGCGGGGTTCCATATGAAAGGCTATAGCGTTACCGCTCACTTACTACGTTCGGTTAGTGGAAGTGAAGGGATATCCAAATTAGTGTGTAAATATAGATATCGTAGTCCATCTTTACCGCAAATAAGGAAACAGAAGTTGTGCAATGTAGAAAAAAGATTAAGTTTTTAAAAATAATAGCGTTATAGTCTGATAAATATCATGAAAATGAACATTTGAAAGATAGCGATGCCCCCGTGTAATGTTTAAAATTCTGGTAATTTACGGTCAGATAGAAATGAATTTGATTAACAAATATTTATAAGGAAATAATCCTACAGGAAAATTAATTAAATTACAATTAATATACAAAACGAAGAAAATACTAAAAAGTAACAACGGACGTACTGTATCAATTACGGGCGTTCCTTGCATTCTAAGTCTGCCTGACAGATTTCTTTTGCTTTTGGTTTTACCGCTCATAGACATCTATATCATTAGAGGCGGGAATGGACTGGAAGCAAAGAATCAGAAAAAATTAGGACACAGTCTTTTGAAGGAACTATCCTGGCATTTTGCCTTGAGTGATTTGGGCAAATCTTGGAAAACCCAAATCTGGATGACCGAATGGGGATTCGAACCCGCGTCCTCCCGAATTCGAGGCCAGAGCGTTGCCGCTCACCTACAATGTTCCGTGTAGATTCTTTAAACTCCATGTACTTGTGATTTCAATTGCTTACATTATAAATGTTGAGGCGATTAATTTAGCTACGCAACAGTTTTACAAATCATGCACGACGCTTTGTAAGAGAAGCATACCTTCAATTTCTGGATCACACACTTGTTTTCTACACTATCTGTGTACTGGCTTCCTTTTAAGAGGTTAACTCCGTGCAAGCATAACGTAAATTTAGGAAAAGTTATCATTAGTTTTATTATCATTTATTACTCGCGACTCAGTTAATGCTATAATGACAATTTCTCTCGTCATCTACTTTTCCACAGAGAAACATTTTTCTTTAAATTCTTTTACCATTTAAGGTAAATTTTTTAGCATTTCCTAGATATATTTTCTTTTGTTATGTAACAAAAGACAAGGATAGAGCACTAAGATCGGTCGTCGTCTGCTTGTTATTTACACTGAAATAAACTAAAAGCTTTACTTATATCGAATTTGACCAGTCGTAAAGCAGGAATGTGCGGTTACTAGTTGGGCGCTACGACTTCTAGAGTGCAGAAATTAAGTATCCTACAATCACTCTTACAATTAGAGTTAAGAGATAAATCGGGCTGTAAAGCATCACCAGTCTGTAAAGATCTCATAAAGCCTTCACGTAAATGTTAAGGAACCAACTAGCATAGAATAGAAAACAGTAAAACAAACGTTATCTTCAATTCTGCAACCTGACACGGATACGCCTATAAAGTGTCATTTCATCTAAGCGAGAAGGAACTGTAAGATAATAGAATCAAGATATGGAATCAATGATGGTTTCAATGTTTGCATCGGTTCGTATAAGCGTCCTTGCACGAGATGTATTTATGAAAACAAATCAATACATCCACATCATATAAACTGATCAAAAATTAACTGGTCAGATTACTGAAAAGCCGTGTCTGTGACGTCGGATCAAGAACTGAATGTATACTTTTTCAGGTAAAAATGCATTTTTTCAGAGGATCCTTTATTTTTTAAATCCTAAGAGTTGAAAGTTTAAGTATGGCGCTGATATTTATAACGGGTTATTTGATCAAATACCTGGCATTTCAGAGGATAGACTTAGAACATTTTCCTTAGACAACCGTGGTATATTTATCGACTCATTCAACATTATAAGTTTTCTTAGAAATTCATCAGTTAACAGTATACTAACAAACATAAAATGAAATGGTGTACCAGGTCAACAATATAATTACAATTAACCTCGTAAATCTGAAATTGTAAAATTTACTCCTTATCAAGCCACGAATTTTCCTCTTCCATAATCTGGTTGCTTGTCTCTTTTTTATTTCAGTAGTTCAAATACCTAGAAACGAATCATTAAGAAAGAAATTGTCAGAGGTAACAAGAAAACATGTCAACTGGTTTCTAAACAGCCCGCATCCACTTCCAGTTCTTCGTATTCAGAGCAGACTAATATAGCTTTGAAATAGACATACCTGTGATGAACAGTGCCACACGCAATTTCCGTAGTTATTGCCGGTGGGCTACTAATAAATAAACCACAGTTTACAGCATGGATAGTGACATGTAAGTTATCATTGTAACGGAAATTAGTAATCTTTATTTGAGTAATAAAAAGACTGGTATTGTGCTGAGAAAAAAGAAGTTTAAATGTAGTAACAGGTAAAACGGGTATGTAAAAACACTTTTGTGTGAATACTGGACTCAATCTGGCAGCAGATGACGTCCTGTAATAAACTAATGTGTTTATACCCGCGAATAATAGGGAATCGCGAATTTAATTTAATTTAATTTAATTTAATTGCAATGGAGCACAGGCTCCGGTGGCAATTTCCCTACACGCCCATCTTTCCCCTATCCTGCACCTACCTACATTTACACTCTACAAATTTAACTTTAAATTCTTTCAAAGTTTTCGGTAAATTATTCATCATTTCTCTTGGTAACTCATTCCAATCCCTGACACCCTTACCTAAAAAAGAGAATCTTCCCACACCCTTGTGCCTGAAATCGAGTGCCAGCTTGTGGTCATGGTCATCTGTTCCCCTTCATGCACTACTTTTCATACCTATTGCAATATCTTTCCATGCCTCATCGCCAGTATATGCCCTGTACACTCCCATGACCCTCCTCATCCTCCTCCTGTCTTGCAATGAATCCCATTCCAGTTCCTTTATCATATCCGTCACTGATTGCATTCTGCGATAATTTCCAGAAACAAATCTAGCAGCCCTTTTTTGCACCCTCTCCAACTCCTGTATTTGATACGTAAAATGAGGGTCCCATACTACACTACCATATTCGAGCAATGGTCTGACCAAAGTTTTGTAACCCAATTCCTTGACTTCTCTCGTACATCCCCTCATCACTCTCTCCAACAAGTGCAGAACTTTGAAACCTTTTCCAATGTGTCCTGCCCAGTTAAGCTTGTTATCAAAAGTAATTCCAAGATATTTACATTTCAAGTCTTCAGCAAGCAATTCTTTCCCCACCTTATATTCATAATTAATCTTTTGTTTTTTATTTGTGTATCTAATAAGCTGACTCTTCTTTGCATTTATCTTCATTCCATGTTTACCAACCCAATTAGATATCCTGTCCAGATCACCCTGCAACTGTTTACAATCCTCTATCGTTTTGATTCTTTTATACAGGATTATGTCATCTGCAAACAATCTAATTTCAGATAGTAAACAATCAACACAATTATTCATTAGAATAATGAATAGCAATGGTCCCAATACGCTACCCTGTGGCACACCCATTTTTACTTCCACTTCTTTTGATACTACATTTCCTACCCTAACTTTCTGTTTTCTACCTTTTAAAAATTCTTCTACCCAGCAAATGACTATCTTATCCACTCCAATGGTTTTTATCTTATTTACTACCATTTTATGGCTTACTCTGTCAAACGCCTTAGACAGATCTAGTGCTACACTATCAATTTGGCCTCCCTTGTCCATTTCATCTGAAATATCTTACATATATCCCACCAACTGAGATTCGCATGAATATCCTTGCCTGAACCCATGTTGCCTGCTTGAAAACCACTTACGTTCCTCACATATATTTCTGATGTGGTTGCATATCAATCTTTCCATTAATTTACCTACCACTGATGTCAAACTGATTGGCCTGTAATTCTCAACTCTATTTCTCACCCCTCCCTTATGTACCGGTACTACTATTGCACTTTTCCAGTCCTGTGGTAAGCAGCAAGTGTCTAGACTCAATTTAAATAATATTTCAAGATAAGGTACAATGTCACATCCGGCTATCTTTAAGATATTCCTCAAGTGACTGGTTTGAAAATCGATTGACG